>CM053029.1:221444899-221501316 GCA_028564925.1 Lithobates sylvaticus
ATGCCTGTTATAGATGAGATCAGTTGGAATATTCGATTCCATAAACTTTTAATTGTTGGACAATGCCAAAGCATGTGTAACAGGTTACCCATCTGACCACATGCTCTCCAACAGTGTGGTGTGGTACCCGGGAAGTAGTTTGCTATGCGATAGGGGGTATAGTGCCATCTATTGGTTAGTTTGATTGTCAGTTCCCAGTGTTTAACACAATGGGACGCTTTCTGTATTTCCGAGAATGCACGTCGCCATTGGTCTTCCGAGAAGTCGGAGCCAAGTTCTGTTTCCCATTTAGTCATAGCAGTCGTTTTAGTAAATGTCAATTTGTCCTTTAGAGTGTTATAAAAGTAAGATATGCCTTTCATGTCTTGTTTAGTTGTGGAATAGAACTGCCATATTTTGTTCGGTAGTGTAGTTGTTGGAGCTGGTTGGGATTTTAGAAAGTGCACTATTTGTAGGCACTTGAATACTTTGTCATCCGGTAGACTGTATTGCGTGATTATTTGTTCTGCGGATTTAAGTTGTGTTCCGCTATACAGGTCGAATATATGTGTAATCCCTTTAGCCGTCAGGTCATTGACTGTCAACAGTGGAATTTTCATTCTAGGATAGACAGTGGTATTTCGTAGTTTGTGTCTTGGTGGTCCACGTGATTGTTGTCTAGCATATATCGCCATGCTTTCAATGAAATTTGTATTGGGGGGTAGTTTACGCATGTCCCATTTTGACCATCTATCACTTAAGAGAAGGTTAGTCAAATTTTTCACAGGTGCTATTGAGTTTTCAATATCCACCCATAGTGGTGTGTCTGCTGTCTGAAACCAGTGTTTAATTTGATCCAGTCTAACCGCCCAGAAGTAGTCATGTACATCTAGTAGGCCTGCTCCTCCAACTTAACTTTTTTATGGGAAGAAAGGTTGTTTCTCGAACACCTGGCTTTTTTGCCGTTCCATATATATTTCCAGCCTATTGTGGCTAAATCATTAAGGTAGTGTTGAGGAATATGAATCGGAAGGGACCAAAATACATATAATATTTGAGGTAATATCGTAATATCAGCATTTTGTATGCTGCTATTCTACCAAACCATGACACCTCCTTCATTGACAAATTCTTTGTTTGGGCTTCCAGTTCGGCAATAAGTGGGGCCACATTAGCTTTGGCAAGATCGGAGGTTTTGGCTTTCAGTGTTATCCCTAGGTATGAAATACCCCCCTTACTCCATATATGTATATGGTGATTTTGTTTGGAGAGTAAGTCTTGTTTTAGTAGGGATTCCTAGGTCAAGTATTAAGGATTTAGAGAAATTGACATTGTAATAGGAAACTTTGCCGAAGGCTTGGAGAATTTTGTGGGCGTGCACCAAGGAAGTGTTTGGATTAGTTAAAAGTAACATAACATCATCTGCAAATAAGTTGATGGTGTGCATTCTTGTACCAAACTGGAAACCTGTGATTGAGGGGTGTGTCCTTATGGTTTCAGCTAGAGGTTCTATCATCAGGTTGAAAATGGAAGGTGATAGGGGGCACCCCTGCCTAGTTCCATTGCTGATATTGAATGGTGTTGATAAAGTATTTGCTGTGTACACCTGAGCTGTGGGACAAGAGTACAACGCCATAATAGCCTGTAATAAAAAAACCTTGGAATCCGAACTTTGCGAGCGCCATCTGCATGTAAGTACAATGGACTCTGTTGAACGCCTTCTCTGCGTCGATAGACGCGTCCATAGTGCAGAGATGTATGCTCACCCTTGCAAATACACACAGCCCACGGTAACAGGGTAAAAGGCTTCCTGGGCTGTGAATTTGTGCATGGGGGCTTGACAGGGAATTTACCAAAGGATTGTCGAGGTGAAGTTGTAGTCAGGGATTCTAGAAGTCAGAGTTAGCGATAAACAGAGCCAGGGTTAGGAGCCAGGGTCAGTCTTTGACCACTGCAACTTGAAAATAAGAACACAGAAAACTAGGAACCTTTGGCAATACAAAAGACAATGAACTGACACAGCCCTCAGAGTGGGGCAATGTTTTATACCCAGATGATTAGATAAACTGCCTCAGCTTAACCAGGAGTGACAGGTGCTAAAAGCAAAATCCAGAGTATAGCCCTCAGTGCTGCATGCAGGACAAGGCATAGCTGAAAACCAGGCTGAATAATGAGCTGAGGTGTGGTTCAGAAATAATACAACAGGACCAGTACACAGAAATTCATAGGTTCAATACCTCCTTGAGCCACTAGGGGGGTGGCCACCCCTGGCTGTTTGCATGGCACGGTAGGAACCGTGACTCTCTGTTACTCAGATCCCCGGGCTACAGTGGGAGGGGCCGAGATCTCCCTCTGACATCAGCCGGGAGGTCACGTGACTGTTATGCTGGCTGCTCAGCCCCTCCCGCTGTAGTCCTGGATCGGAGTAAGAGAGCGACCGGGAGTCACGTGACCAACCTAAGGCTATCTTAAAAAAGGTATTTAGAGGCATTGATTTTATTAAACACTTACACTGTGCATCACCGCTGTATAAAGGAGAGGGGCAAATGTTTAATGTGCTACTAATAGCGGCAGGAGGAGGGGGAGACAGCTCACACAGACATATGGAGTTGACAGGCAGGGAGGGGAGGGGGAGAGGGGGAGGACAGAGGAGAGCTGCAGATGATAGAGGCACGTAAACTGACCATGGAGTCAGGGCTCAGCAGCCATGATAAACCTTGGCCGTTTACAGGGGGAGGGCAGAAACAGGCAAGAACAGCCAAGCTTTTTACAGTTTATAGAGGGGCAGGTTAGATTGCAAAAGCATTGTGCTGTTTAACCTGATATAAGGGAACAGGATCCATTTTTTTTTAGGGTTGCAAACACTTTAACTATAGCAATCTCTATGGTTGCAGTGTTTCTACCTTCTGTCATCCGATCTGTTCCAGAACCAGCTGCAGTTTTGACAGCAGCTCCCAGCTGAAGATTTTCTGTCCAAAACTGTAGTTTGTCCTTAAAGTGGTAGTAAACCCAATTTTTCAGATTTAAACTACTGTGAATATGTCCTAAACTTTTTAGGAAATATTTAGAGTGCATGCAGCCAGTGACATCACCGTCACATGTGCTCTGAAGGTCCGGCAAATCGTGCCTGTTAACGACAGCACCCCTGCGCATTCACGGTAGTGTCATAATCGTACCCCTGGCCACTCATGTGGCTGGAGGCCACAAAACAGAAAGGAAGACTGGGTGAAGATGGAAGCCCTCTCAGCGGTGACAGCGCAACGCTGAGGGGCTTCAGTTTAAGGTAAGTCTCTCATACTAGCACATTATGACATTGCCTTGCAGGGGATTTTTTCTTTCTTTGTGCAGTTTACTACTGTTTTAAATTTTAAATTTGCAGTTTTCACAATGGTGTTGTAAAGTCAGAAGGTTTTTTATCTTAATGCATTCTATGCATTAAGATAAAAAAGCCTTCTGTGTGCAGCAGTCCCCCTCAGTCGCCCTTATGCTTACCTGAACCCCATCTCTGTCCAGCAATGTCCACAAGTGTTATTGGTTCCTACTGCTGTCAATCAAAGTCAGTTAGCCAATCAGGAGAGAGAGGGGGCAGGGCCAAACCATAGCTCTGTTTCTGAATGGACACACTGAGCTGCAGATCAGCTTGGGTGTCCCCATAGCAGGCTTGCTGCCGGGGCACTCAACAGGAGGGAGGGGCCAGGAGCACAGAAGAGGGACACGAGAAGAGGAGGATCTGGGTTGCTTGGTGCAAATCTACTACACAGAGCAGGTAAGTATAACATATTTGTTATTTTTCTAAAAGAAAAAAAAAAGAAAATAAGACTTTACAATCACTTTAAATGCAGTACACACAGACAGGGAAGTTACTTCCTAATTGTGTGTGAGATGTAAGCCCACCTGCCCGCTGTGTCAGTAATTCTGCCCACACACTGTGTAATGAAAGACCACCAGCCTGCTGCTTGACATAATTCCACCAACAGCATGGCTTCTGTTTGATGTAAGCCACATATGGGAAAACATCCCCACTGTGTGTTTGTAAGCCTCCCTTACTAAACCTAGAAGACTGAGGGGGGTTACACAACTGACCAAGGGAGGTACAGGCATGTTGTGTAACTCTCAGCAGTGATTACATATTTGCAAACTGACCATGGCAGGATGAATGTTTGAAACAAGGATCCAGGCGAACTGGCAGGATCGCCAGGTTTTTTATGGAAATAGAATAAATAAAAACTCTAGGGCTAAATTTAAAGTAAAAATATATGTGTACACAAACATATACTCAATCCTGTTTTGTGGGGTAACATATGCTTTAAGTCTGGATTCACACAATAACACACAGCGGCTCACAGCAGGAGTCTGGTGCGTCTCCATTCACAGTTTCAGGTCCGATTTAAGCCCAAATTTTTGGCAGAATTCAGACCTGAAATGGACCAAAAGATGCAAATCGCATCGGAGCCACTGCGGAGATGTGTGAACCGGCTCCATAGAGAGACGGTCACAATCTCCTGTTATGCAAATTGGATACAGAGAAATACACATCCAATTCGCATAAATGTGAACCCAGCCTAATGCGGCGTACACATGCTCGGACTTTCCGGCGGGTTTGTCCGCCGGACCTAGTCCAGCGGACAAACCTCCGGACTTTCCAGCGGAGGTACGCCGGACTTTCCAGCGGAGGTCCGCCGGACTTTCCAGAGTGTGGAAGAAAGTCCGCGGGACTTTTGAAATGAACGGACTTGCCCACACACGGAGGAAAGTCCGTTCATTTAGAACGTGACTCCAGGTAGACGGGACTAGCAAAGGAATTCAATGCCGCCGCCTCGATCGGCGACATTGACACCTCGCTAGCCCCGTCACCTGGTATGGATTTAAAGGGGAATCCCTATGCTGAAAAGACGGCGTGGGGGTCCCCCCCAAATCCATATCAGACCCTTATCCGAGCACGCAGCCCGGTCGGTCAGGAAAGGGGGTGGGGACGAGCGAGCGCCCCCCCTCTTGAGCCGTACCAGGCCGCGTGCCCTCAACATGGGGGGTGCCCTGGGGAAAGGGTGGGCCCTGCTGCCCCCCCACCCCGAAGCACCTTGTCCCCATGTTGATAAGGACAAGGGCCTCTTCCCAACAACCTTGGCTGTTGGGGTCTGCAGGCGGGGGGCTTATCGGAATCCGGGAGCCCCCTTTAATAAGGGGGCCCTCCGATACCGTCCCCCCACACTATGTGAATGAGTATGGGGTACAATGTACCCCTACCCATTCACCTAAGGAAAAAAGTGTAAATAAAAAAAACAACACACAAATTTTTAAAATATTTTATTGCACAGCTCCGGGGTCTTCTTCCGTCTTGGGGGGTTTTCTCGCCGGACTCCTCTGCTATCTTCTGCTCTTTTACTATCTCTTTCACTAGCGGAGGAGCCCGGCTTTCTTCTTCATTGCCGCCGCTGTCTGGGGGTCTTGTTACGACTTCGGGGGTCTTCGGGGATCTCTACTGTTCTTCTTGCAGGGCCTCCGCTTTCTTCTTCCAGCTCTTTTACGAGCGGTGGCCCGGTCTGTGTTGCCATCGCTGTCGCCGCCTTCTGCTTCTCCTTCTTTTCCTTCTTCTTCTTCTTGCCGTGTTGCGCTGCCAGTTATATAGGGACAGGGGGCGGGTCATCTGCTCATGTCACATGGTGACCCGCCCCCTTATTATGTCACAGTCCCAGCATCCTCCGGGACTGTGACATCATATGGGGGCGGGATCACCATGTGACATGAGCAGGTGACCCGCCCCTTGTCCCTATATAACCGGCAGCGCAACACGTCAGAGCCATTACAAGAGGAGACAGCGACGAGTCAACATCGGAAGAAGAAAGAAAAACAAGAAGCAAAAGAAGGAGAAGCAGAAGGCGGCGACGGCGACGGCAACACAGACCGGGCCACCGCTCGTAACAGAGCCCCAAAGTCGGAACAAGACCCCCAGAAGGCGGCGACGAAGAAGAAAGCCAGGCTCCTCCACTAGTGAAAGAGCTAGGAAAAAAGAGCAGAAGATAGCGGAGGAGTCCGGCGAGAAGACCCCCCAAGATAGAAGAAGACCCCCGGAGCTGTGCAATAAAATATTTTAAAAATTTGTGTCGTTTTTTTCTATTTACACTTTTTTCCTTAGGTGAATGGGTAGGGGTACATCGTACCCCATACTCATTCACATAGGGTGGGGGGCCGGGATCTGGGGGCCCCCTTATTAAAGGGGGCTACCGGATTCCAATAAGCCCCCCGCCCGCAGACCCCGACAACCAACGGCCAGGGTTGTCGGGAAGAGGCCCTTGTCCTCATCAACATGTGCTTTGGGGTGAGGGGGGCGCAGGGCCCCCCTTTCCCCAGGGCACCCCCCATGTTGAGGGCACACGGCCTGGTACGGATCAGGAGGGGGGTGCTCGCTCGTCCCCACCCCCTTTCCTGACCGGCCGGGCTGCATGCTCGGATAAGGGTCTGATATGGATTGGGATCATACCAGGTGACGGGGCTAGCGCGGCGGCATTCACTGCCTTTGCTAGTCCCTTCTACCTGGACTCACATTCTAAATGAACGGACTTTCCTCTGTGTGTGGGCAAGTCCGTTCATTTCAAAAGTCCCGCGGACTTTGGCCAAAAGTCCGGGCGTGTGTGGGCAAGTCCACACGTTCGTAAAGTCTGGCGGACCTTCGCTGGAAAGTCTGGCGGTTTGTCCGCTGGACTAGGTCCGGCGGACAATCCCGCGGGAAAGTCCGAGCATGTATACGCTGCATAAGTCTTAGCAAAGAATACAGAATCAATTGCTAATCAGCCCTACCATATTCCACTGAAACAGGTTTATCTGCCCGTAAACGCCTTGAGCTTTTTTTTTTTTTTCAAAATGAGATACAGTCTCAGTAATTGACTTTAAAACACTAACTATACTAGAAAGTTTTTGTTGCATTCTACCAACTAGAGTAACTTGAAGACTTTATAAGCTATTGAGGTTTTCGCTCTCTTATCACCTGTCTTTTCCTCATTTCTTTCTTACTTCAAGGCTTAAAACTCAGTTCTGCAATCACGTTATCAACTTGTATGAAATACTTGTTGTTCCTTTTACTGCTGTAGCCCTAGACTAGGAGATGATGATGAGATACCTTGCAATGCGTTATGAATACATCAGATGCTCACTTCAACGTTTTTTTGGAGAAAGTAGATGCGGTAAGAGGGAGTTCAATACACTTGAATGCAACTCATTCTGCTCACACTAAAAAGAAAGGAACATGAACACAACTTAACAGAATAATGAAAAACATTCCTGACTTTAAATTACTGAGGCAGAACAGTCAAAGTAAAGCCACAATTTCCCATCTTGTGAATGCGCCATATAAGAAAGGTCTATAATTGTCTACAAGAGAAGAGAAAAAAAATGTCTATTATCAGGTGTAAAAAAAAAAAAAAATGCAGTTATGTATTGATTTAATAAAGACTCTAAAGTTTAAAAATGTAAATTATTTTTCAGGTAAATGTGACATTTTTAAGATTTGGAATTTAAAAGCAGTGTGCGGATGGCTCTAGGTTCCTTTTAACATGCTTACTAGACTAATTTACAATGTATTGACACAAACCAATATAGTTTATAAAAAAAAAAAAACAGCTAGACACTCTGTGAAGACGTCCCACACAGTTGCATAATTAAAATATGTGGTGATAGGTCATATATCTCTTTGAGACATAGTGGGGACAGGGAACTGAGACAGGGAACTGAGATTTAGGATTGGCTACAATACAACCCCAGGGATTGAACAATGACTTTGATCTTTGTTTTTATAAAAGTATACTTGTAACAGAAACAAGATTATTATATTATTACTATTTTTTAGGTCATCTGTATAATGATACACATGAACATCATTTTGTCTACAGCTCGTCCACACAAACAATTACTTGTGTGTCTCGTGCAGAAGCTGTATTTTGCCAGCATAGAGATGCACAGGTGTTCTGTCCATCCCCGTGATGGCAGTCCAATAGATGTCTATTGGAACAGCCGGCTGCACAGGAACAGCTGCTGTGTCCCGATGTGACATTGTGCACCCCTACGGTGAGTTTGGGGACACGCACCCGCACCCACATAGATATATACTTTATATATATATATATATATATATATATATATATATATATATATATACACTATATTGTCAAAAGTGTTGGAACACCTGCCTTTACAATTTAATATTACGTTGGCCCACCCTTTGCAGTTATAACAGCTTCAACTCTTCTGGGAAGGTTGTCCACAAGGTTAAAGAGTGTGTCTATGGGAATGTTTGACCATTCTTCCAGAAGCACATTTGTGAGGTCAGGCACTGATGTTGGACGAGAAGGCCTGACTCACATCAGCCTGGCTCGCAGTCTCCACTCTAATTCATCCCAAAGGTGTTCTATCAGGTTGAGGTCAGGACTCTGTGCAGGCCAGTCAAGTTTCTCCACCCCAAACTCGCTAATCCATGATTTTATGGACCTTGCTTTGTGCACTGGCCCAAGTCATTTGGTGTTTTTTTTTAGGGGTTGGGCTTGGCCCCTTAAGTCCAGTGAAGGTGTCAGCATACCAAGACATTTTGGACAATTTCATGCTCTCAACTTTGTGGGAACAGTTTGGGGATGGCCCCTTCCTGGTCCAACATGACTGCACAAAAGTACACAAAGCAAGGTCTATAAAGACATGGATGTGTGAGTTTGGGGTGGAGAAACTTGACTGGCTTGCACAGAGTCTTGACCTTAACCTGATAGAACACCTTTGGGATGAATTAGAGCTAAGACTGCGAGGCAGGCATTCTCGTCTAACATCAGTGCCCAACCTCACAAATGCGTTTTTGGAAGAATGGTCAAACATTCCCATAGACACACTCCTAAACTTTATAGACAGCCTTCACAGAAAAGTTGAAGCTGTTATAGCTCAATATTGAACCCTACGGACTAAGACTGGGATGCCATTAAAGTTGATGTGCGTGTAAAGGCAGGTGTTCCAATACTTTTGACTTTTGAATACTTATATATAAAGCAGTTTACAGTTTTGTTAATTTGAGCTGTAACTCTGTGCTGTCTTACTTCCAGCGCCATTTTGTTTCTTAGCCCCCGTACACACGGTCGGAAATTCCGAAATAAAATGTCCGATCGGACCATGTTGTTGGAAAATCCGCCCTTGTGTGGGCTCCATCAGACTTTTTCCGTCGGAATTTCCGATGGAAAAAATTTGAAATCCCGCTCTCAAATTTTCCAACAACAAAATCTGATTAGACTTTTTCCGATCGTGTGTAGAGAATTCCGACGGACAAAGAGACCAAAGCTATTGGCTACTAGCCTCTACGTAGTTCCGTCGTACGCAACGAACGCCACCACGTTCAGAATGATCGGATTTTCCGACAACTTTGTTTAGCTGTGTGTCTGCAACACCAGTGTCGGACAAAATCTGTGGGAAAAAATCTGACAGATTTTGTGGTCGGAATTTCCGACCGTGTGTACGGGGGCTTAGTTTGCATTTTCCAACATGGGCCCCATCTTGCCAAGGGAAGCATATCCATAGAGACGAAAGTCTTCAATATAGTGTATAAGTGACTTTCAGTATCACTGAGTGTTCGCTCTTAAAGGGGCTGTAAAGGCAGAATGTTTTTTCTCTTAATGCATTCTTAATGTTGTGTGCAATAGCCCAGTCCAGCGATGTCCACAAGTGTCTCAGCCATCCAGATTCTCCTTCCTGATTGGCTGAGACACAGCAGCAGCGCTATTGGCTCCCGCTGCTGTCAATCAAAATCAGCTAGCCAATCAGGGGAGAGAGGGGACGGGCCGGGTCAGGGCTCAGTGTCTGAATGGACACAGGAAGCTGTGACTCAGCTCGGGTGCTAAACAGGAGGTGGCATATAGTGTTATGCTTATGAATGAGAGAACGTCAGCTAGAGGCAGATTTGTTAGTGGCGTGCAGACAGTTTAGTATATAATAGAATTTTGTAGGCCGAAGTGTGCATGAACACAGGCCAGTACCCCTGGGGGATGCTTAGGGTAAAGATAGACACTAATAGGGTGTATGCATTTCAAAAAAAGTAAATATTTATTCAAAAGGACGCAGGTCAATGCATATAAAACACAGAAATGTTCAGTATGTTACACAAGTATGAAAAAGCGTGTACAGTTTTTTTGACCAAGTCAACAGCATGAACATACAAAAATGTTGTGACAGAAAGAAACTTGCTTGATACATATATGATCAGGATGATGCCAACATGTTTCGGACTTTAGTCCTTTTTCAAGGCAATTAGATATCCTTTGATTCACATCTAAATTGTGTGAGAATCAGAGATTAGTACATATAATAAATGACAATAAATGCAGTCTTTTTTAACATTGCCAAATAGGCCGGTCTAGTACATGAATAGTGAATATGGTACTCACATGTAATGCTGGTTTCAAAAAATGCCACAAGTGTAGACCCAAATCAATTGGTGTAGAGAATATGCATTAGGAGAGATTTTGGTAGGGAGAGTAAAAACAAAGTAAGAATTGCCTTAAAAATGGAAGGCTGGCTGCGGCAATTTCAGGCAGTTGCAAGGTCCTATACAGGAATAGGGCTGTAGCCCATATCTTGTGACAAACTGGCCAAGCAGTATGTAATGCTGTAATAAAATAAGGTATAATAGAGTATAAATATGAGAGAGCGAAGCAAAGTAGCTATAGTTTAACCACTTCAGCCCCGGACCATTTGGCAGCCAAAGACCAGAGGTCTTTTTTCAATTTCGCACTGCACTACTTTAACTGGTAATTGCGCGGTCATGCAATTTTGTAACCAAACGAAATTGCGTCCTTTTCTTCCCACAAATAGAGCTTTCTTTTGATGGTATTTGATTGCCTCTGTGATTTTTATTTTTTGCGATATAAACGGAAAAAGAGCGAAAATTTTGAAAAAAAAAGAGATTTTCTACTTTTTGTTATAAAAAAAAATCTAATAAACTCAATTTTAGTCAAACATTTGGGCCAAAATGTATTCAGCCACATGTCTTTAGTAAAAAAAATGCCAATAAGCGTATATTTATTGGTTTGCGCAAAAGTTATAGCGTCTACAAACTAGAGTACATTTTCTGGAATTTACACCGCTTTTAATTTATGACTGCCTATTTCATTTCTTGAGGTGCTAAAATGGCAGGGAAGTACAAAACCCCCCCAAATGACCCCATTTTGGAAAGTAGACACCCCAAGCTATTTGCTGAGAGGCATGTTGAGCCCATTGAATATTTTTTTTTTTTAGTCCCAAGTGATTGAATAAAGACAAAAATAAAAAAGATTTTTTTTTTTTTAAAAAAGTTGTCACTAAATGATATATTGCTCACACATGCCATAGGTATATGTGGAATTGCACCCCAAAATACATTTTGCTGCTTCTCCTGAGTATGGGGATACCACATGTGTGGGACTTTTTGGGAGCCTAGCCGCGTACGGGGCCCCGAAACCCAAGCACCGCCTTCAGGATTTCTAAGGGTGCAAATTTTTGATTTCACTCCTCACTACCTATCACCGTTTCGAAGGCCATAAAATGCCAAAATAGCACAAAACCCCCCCAAATGACCCCATTTTGGAAAGTAGACACCCCAAGCTATTTGTTGAGAGGCATGGTGAG
Source organism: Lithobates sylvaticus (assembly GCA_028564925.1). NCBI lineage: Eukaryota > Metazoa > Chordata > Amphibia > Anura > Ranidae > Lithobates > Lithobates sylvaticus. The sequence goes on from CM053029.1 coordinate 221,456,501, forward strand.
TATTTTACAGCTCTCATGTGTTTTTGAAAATGAAGAAAGTAAAGAAAAAAAAAAAAAATTTTTTTTTTCTTTTTTACAATTTTCAAAACTTTGTGACAAAAAGCGAGATCTGCAAAATACTCACAATACCTCTCAGCAAATAGCTTGGGGTGTCTACTTTCCAAAATGGGGTCATTTTGGGGGGTTTTATGCCATCTGGGCATTCCATGGCCTCCGAAACTGTGATTGGCAGTGAGAAGTGAAATAAAAAAATTACACCCTTAGAAAGCCTGAAGGCGGTGATTGGTTTTTGGGGTTCCGTACGCAGCTAGGCTCCCAAAAAGTCCCACACATGTGGTATCCCCGTACTCAGGAGAAGCAACAGAATGTATTTTGGGGTGTATTTCCACATATGCCCATGACATGTTTGAGCAATATATCATTTAGTGACAACTTTTTGTAAAAAAAAATATATATATTTTTTTTTTTTTTCATTATTCAATCTCTTGGGACAAAAAAAATAAATATTTAATGGGCTCAACATTGCTCTCATCAAATAGCTTGGGGTGTCTACTTTCCAAAATGGGGTCATTTGGGGGGGGTTTGAACTGTCCTGGCATTTTATGCACAACATTTAGAAGCCTATGTCACACGTCACCCACTCTTCTAACCACTTGAAGATAAAGCCCTTTCTGACACTTTTTGTTTACATGAAAACATATTTTTTTTTTTGCAAGAAAATTACGTTGAACCCCCAAACACTATATATAATGTTAAAGCAAAGGCCCTACAGATTAAAATGGTGGGTGTAGCATTTTTTTTTTCCACACAGTATTTGCGCAGCGATTTTTCAAACGCATTTTTTGTGGAAAAAATACACTTTTTTTTATTTTAATGCACTAAAACACACTATATTGCTCAAATTTTTGATGAAATAAAAAATATGATCTTAGGCCGAGTACATGGATACCAAACACGACATGCTTTAAAATTGCGCACAAACACGCAGTGGCGACAAACTACATACATTTTTAAAAGCCTTTAAAAGCCTTTACATGATACCACATTAGATTCACGGAGGAGGTCTACTGCTAAAATTACTGCCCTCGATCTGACCTTCGCGGTGATACCTCACATGCATGGTGCAATTGCTGTTTACATATGACGCCAGACCAACGCTTGTGTACGCCTTTGCGCAAGAGAAGGGGGGGCAGGGGTGCTTTTTTTTTTTGTTTTTGTTTTTTTTTTTTTTTATTATAGCTTTTTTATTTTATTTTTAAACTGTTCCTTCCATTTTTTTTCTTTGTTATGATTTTTATTGTTATCTCAGGGAATGTAAATAGCCCCTATGATAGCAATAGGCAGTGACAGGTACTCTTTTTTTGAAAAAAATTGGGGTCTATTAGACCCTAGATCTTTCCTCTGCCCTCAAAGCATCTGACCACACCAAGATTGGTGTGATAAAATGCTTTCCCAATTTCCCAATGGCGCGGTTTATATCCGGGAGGGGGGACATTCCCTCCCACTGCTTGTAAAAGCAGTCTAGAGGCTAATTACCCGCTAGAATTGCTTTTACATGAAAGCCGATCACTGGCTGAAAAGAATGATACCAAGATGATACCTAAACCTGCAGGCATCATTCTGGTATAACCATTCAAAGTTCAGCAACATACTGGACATATATTGTAATCTTTTTTTTTTCATGCAGCCTCTTGGCTGAACGAAAAAAAAGATTGATTGGTGGGTGTGCCCACCATTAGAATACCTCCCTTCATCCACCCACTTCTAATGATGGGCATACATGCACCATTTATATATGCCGATGCATGGGGGCATCCTCCCGCAAAAGTTATGCCGTGTACACACGGTCGGAATTTCGACCGTATGTACGTGGCATTAGGAGCCAATCGCTCCTCCCCCCCCCCCCTGCTGCCCCCATGCTTCGGCATATATGCTCTTTTTTTTAACTGTGGTGGTGAAATCACCTCCTACAGCGTTGGAGTCGCGGCTTTATGTATCGTGGGAGCAAACGCTGTTGCTGTCAAGATAAATAAATCCGCGTTGCAACTGAATGGCGCACCTGAAAACAAAAAAATGCTTAACACTAAAACACAGTAAACAAAATTACATACCTGAAAAGCAAGCATGATAAAACATGATAAAACATAATAAAACATTGCAGAATAGAATGGAGTAAAAAAAGAGCAACAATAGAGAGAGAGAGAGAGAGAAACAATAAAACGACAACTATTTTATTTTTTTTTTTTTTTTTGAGATTCACAGGTAAAAAAGCTCCTGACTGAAGCGACTGAATCAAAACGCTACCACAAAAAAAATGTTAGCGATCGCAGGGATCAGGCCTGACTCTGCGAACGCTGCAGTTATGTGTGCTTAGTGTTTTGTAAGTGACAGTGATCGATCGATACTGCACTTGGGTGGGCTGGGCTGGGCGGAGGGGGAAAAAACGCAGGTGCTAGCAGGTATCTGGGCTGATCCCGCTAACAATGCGTTTTTTTTTTGGAACCCTAAACTGCTGGGACGCTAGTATAGATCTGATCAGATCAGATATTGATCTGTTCAGATACTGTGCCACTAAGGGAGGTGTATGCTTTGCGCGTGGGTGTTTGCGGTACTGGCACTAACCTGGGGCGACGCAGACCTTATTAGACCCTAAAACCTAATTGATATCACCCGCCGGGCGATCAGGGGGTTTAAACCGTTATTGGGTAATAAATGGCGGGTGCCCTGACAGTATAAAAAACAAGCTAACTAACCAGTGTCACCCGTAACAGTAATACAAAAAAAAAAACTGGTTACCTAGCGACACTAATGCAGCGATCAGAAAAACGATCGCTTAGTGACACTGGCAAAAGGGGGTGAAAGGGTTAACTAGGGGCAATCAGGGGGTTAAAACCTTTATTAGGTAATATATGGGGGTACCTGACGCTATATAAAAACCTGACGGGGAACCTAAATAACTAACTGGCTGACCAGCGTCACCAGTGACATTTATACAGTGATCACTGGTGAAAGGGTTAACTCTAGGGGCAATCAGGGGGTTAAAATCTTTATTTAGGTTGTAATATGGGGGTACCTGACCTATAAACCTATTTATGAACCTATATAAACATGGCGGTAAAAAAAAAAAAAAAATGGTTACCTAGCGACACTAATGCAGCGATCAGAAAAACGATCGCTTAGTGACACTGGCAAAAGGGGGTGAAAGGGTTAACTAGGGGCAATCAGGGGGTTAAAACCTTTATTAGGTAATATATGGGGGTACCTGACGCTATATAAAAACCTGACGGGGAACCTAAATAACGAAATAACTAACTGGCTAACCAGCGTCACCAGTGACATTTATACAGTGATCACTGGTGAAAGGGTTAACTCTAGGGGCAATCAGGGGGTTAAAACCTTTATTTAGGTTGTAATATGGGGGTACCTGACCTATAAACCTATTTATGAACCTATATAAACATGGCGGTTAAAAAAAAAAAAAAAAAAATGGTTACCTAGCGACACTAATGCAGCGATCAGAAAACTGATCGCTTAGTGACACTGGCAAAAGGGGGTGAAGGGGTTAACTAGGGGCAATCAGGGGTTAAACCTTTATTAGGGGGGGGGGTAGGGGGCTACCTTGGACCTAAAACTAACTGCCCTGACAGTTATTACAGTCACACTGACACTAAATGCAGTGATCAGTAAATAAATGATCACTGCAATTAGTGACACTGTGACTGGGGGGGGGGGGGTGATCTGGGGGGTGATCAGGGGGTGACAGGGGGGTGGAATATGTGCCTAACTGTACTGGTGTCAGTGTACTGTTGTGCACTAACCTTTACATGTTCACAGCTCGGCGTCTCCGGTCACATAGACCGGCGCACCGAGCGTGACATCACTTCCGCCTTCCTGTCTATACAATAGACAGGAAGGGGAAGCTTTTCATTGGCCAGGAGCGATCGCGAGGGGGTGGCCAGAAACCACTGGCCGTCCCCTCGTCCCGGATCGCTCCTGACACAATCCCGACCGTCCCCGCCGGCGGAGGGGGGTCCGATCGGACCCCCCAACCGCCTGAAGAATGGCACGTACAGGTACGTGATTCTGCCTGTACGTGCCATTCTGCTGACGTATATCTACATGGGGGGGTCGGGAAGTGGTTAAAGACACTAGCATTAGAGTCTTATTACCTGAGTATTGTGATGCCTAGTATGGAAGGTCAGTGAACGCCAAGGAGTCAGCAGCATGTATGAGCCTATTTTGGCGCTTGGTTTAAAAAGGGTCAAGTTAGACTGAGCTAGACTTAAATTAGAATGAGCTGGGTTGAAAGCGTCTGTGTTCCGCATTAAGAACTGATTGGGTAGGCTGGGTGTGAGGGGAAAGCGCCATGACGCGCTCTATATTTTCCCCAAAGGACCTCTGACGAGGCGGCGCTGGGCGCGAGCACGCCCTCACGAGAGGGGTTGCGTCCAGCGTCGTGACGTCACCGACGCGGGCATAGACTGCCGCTCATCATGCTGCGCTCCAAATGGAACGCAAACAGGAAGGCAGACAGGTGGAATGTGTCTGACAGAAGCGGAGGGGGGGCGCATGCGCACTAGGGAATTTAGCGCATGCGAACCAGGTCTTACCCGCGCCGGGCAACTAGCCTGAAGTGGAGCATGCCAATTAAATAATGTATTTAAAGAAAAGGGTATTTGAATGAGCAAACTAAGTATATCAGAAGTGGCAAGGAAACAAGCAGACATGTGATCCAAGGACAGTGTGGCACAGCAAGTTAACAGTACTGTGGCAACAGTGTCAGGAAAAAAGTTATTATAACATACAAGGCATGTACAGTGGGGATGAATATGAGTGCCTTATAGCAGTCTATGCACATTCACTTATAAGTATTCATACAGAGAATTAGTGATGTTGGATGCATGTATGTGGGGAATATGGGGTCAAAGGTCGAGTTCACAGACTCCAGATTCAAAGCCTTCAAGGTATGGTTTAAAATTGAAAGCCTCATTGAGCCCAGGAGGCAGGGTGGCATTTAGATGGAAAATCCATCGAAGTTCGCTTTGTAATAAAGCTTTGTTGTAATCACCACCTCGGTTGGGGGGTGGGATATAGTCTAGAGCTTTAAATGAGATTTTAGGGATAGCGTCATGATGGACAATCATGCAGTGTCGTCCCAGAGGCAGGTCAGGGTCTCGTTTATTGACGCTGCAGATATGGCCATATATACGCTTCCAAAAAGGTAATTTGGTCTTGCCCACATAAAAGCATCCACATTCACATTCAAGTAAGTACACAATGCCAATAGATCGACAATTCACATAATGTTGAGGGAAAAAACGTTGACCGTTTGGCAGAACATTATGTATGTTAGATTTAGAGAGGTACTTGCAGTAACTACAGTTGCCACATGGAAAGGTACCTTTGAGTTGCTTTTGGGGCCTATTACTGACTTTATATTCACTAGTAATAAGTTTATCTCGAAGGGATGGAGCGCGTCGATAAGTAATCAAAGGATGTGGCGGGACAAAGGGTGAAAGGGATTTATCAGTGGCAATGATATGCCAATGTTTAGAAAGTATTTGAGCGATTTGATTGTATTGTTGACAATAATTTGTTATAATTCTGAGAGGGGATTTGGTTGATGTGGGAGTTTTTTTGTAGTAAGAAGGGTAGAACGTGGTTTGGATTTGGCTTTTTTGTATGCGTCTTTAAGGACGCTGTTTTTGTAACCCCGTGCTCGTAGTCTACTACGTAGGACGGAAGCCTTGTGTTCAAAGGAGATATCCGTCGAGCAGTTACGTCGGGCACGGAGATATTGAGCAAATGGGATAGAATTAAGTAATGGCTGTGGATGAAAGCTGGAAGCAGCCAAAATGGTGTTGCCAGCTGTTGGTTTTCGGAACAGGTGGCTCTGCAGGTGCCCATCTTTGTCCTTGATGAGTGTTAAGTCAAGGAAAGAAATGGAACTGGTACTGTGAGTCATGGTAAATTTTAGATTTAGGGAATTGGAGGTATTTAAGAATAAAAGGAATTGATGTAGTGTGTCAATTGGACCCTGCCACAGAATTAGAATATCGTCAATGTAGCGACGGAAAGTCGCTATGTGTTTGGTATAGATACTAGCCGCATCGTCGAGATAGAGTTTGCGTTCCCACTCCCCCAGGTACAGGTTAGCGTATGCCGGTGCGCAACAAGTGCCCATGGTGACGCCCTGTACCTGGAGGTAGTGGGACCCGTTGAAGGAAAAAAATTGTGAGTAAGTATGAATTTGAGAGCTCTAATCTAATTCTGTGGCAGGGTCCAATTGACACACTACATCAATTCCTTTTATTCTTAAATACCTCCAATTCCCTAAATCTAAAATTTACCATGACTCACAGTACCAGTTCCATTTCTTTCCTTGACTTAACACTCATCAAGGACAAAGATGGGCACCTGCAGAGCCACCTGTTCCGAAAACCAACAGCTGGCAACACCATTTTGGCTGCTTCCAGCTTTCATCCACAGCCATTACTTAATTCTATCCCATTTGCTCAATATCTCCGTGCCCGACGGATACCTCCTTTGAACACGAGGCTTCCGTCCTACGTAGTAGACTACGAGCACGGGGTTACAAAAACAGCGTCCTTAAAGACGCATAAAAAGCCAAATCCAAACCACGTTCTACCCTTCTTACTACAAAAAAAACTCCCACATCAACCAAATCCCCTCTCAGAATTATAACAAATTATTGTCAACAATACAATCAAATCACTCAAATACTTTCTAAACATTGGCATGATAAATCCATTTCACCCTTTGTCCCGCCACATCCTTTGATTACTTATCGACGCGCTCCATCCCTTCGAGATAAACTTATTACTAGTGAATATAAAGTCAGTAATAGGCCACAAAAGCAACTCAAAGGTACCTTTCCATGTGGCAACTGTAGTTACTGCAAGTACCTCTCTAAATCTAACATACATAATGTTCTGCCATACGGTCAACGGTTTTTCCCTCAACATTATGTGAATTGTCGATCTATTGGCATTGTGTACTTATTTGAATGTAAATGTGGATGCTTTTATGTGGGCAAGACCAAATTACCTTTTTGGAAGCGTATATATGGCCATATCTGCAGCGTCAATAAACGAGACCCTGACCTGCCTCTGGGATGACACTGCATGATTGTGCATCATGACGCTATCCCTAAAATCTCATTTAAAGCTCTAGACTATATCCCACCCCCCAACCGAGGTGGTGATTACAACAAAGCTTTATTACAAAGCGAACTTCGATGGATTTTCCATCTAAATGCCACCCTGCCTCCTGGGCTCAACGAAGCTTTCAATTTTAAACCATACCTTGAAGGCTTTGAATCTGGAGTCTGTGAACTCGACCTTTGACCCCATATTCCCCACATACATGCATCCAACATCACTAATTCTCTGTATGAATACTTATAAGTGAATGTGCATAGACTGCTATAAGGCACTCATATTCATCCCCACTGTACATGCCTTGTATGTTATAATAACTTTTTTCCTGACACTGTTGCCACAGTACTGTTAACTTGCTGTGCCACACTGTCCTTGGATCACATGTCTGCTTGTTTCCTTGCCACTTCTGATATACTTAGTTTGCTCATTCAAATACCCTTTTCTTTAAATACATTATTTAATTGGCATGCTCCACTTCAGGCTAGTTGCCCGGCGCGGGTAAGACCTGGTTCGCATGCGCTAAATTCCCTAGTGCGCATGCGCCCCCCCCTCCGCTTCTGTCAGACACATTCCACCTGTCTGCCTTCCTGTTTGCGTTCCATTTGGAGCGCAGCATGATGAGCGGCAGTCTATGCCCGCGTCGGTGACGTCACGACGCTGGACGCAACCCCTCCCGTGTGGGCGTGCTCGCGCTCAGTGCCGCCTCGTCAGAGGTCCTTTGGGGAAAACATAGAGCGCGTCATGGTGCTTTCCCCTCACACCCAGCCTACCCAATCAGCTCTTAATGCGGAACACAGACGCTTTCAACCCAGCTGATTCTAATTACTTGACCCTTTTTAAACCAAGCGCCAAAATAGGCTCATACATGCTGCTGACTCCTTGGCGTTCACTGACCTTCCATACTAGGCATCACAATACTCAGGTAATAAGACTCTAATGCTAGTGTCTTTAAACTATAGCTACTTTGCTTCGCGCTCTCATATTTATACTCTATTATACCTTATTTTATTACAGCATTACATACTGCTTGGCCAGTTTGTCACAAGATATGGGCTACAGCCCTATTCCTGTATAGGACCTTGCAACTGCCTGAAATTGTCGCAGCCAGCCTTCCATTTTTAAGGCAATTCTTACTTTGTTTTTACTTTCCCTACCAAAATCTCTCCTAATGCATATTCTCTACACCAATTGATTTGGGTCTACACTTGTGGCATTTTTTGAAACCAGCATTACATGTGAGTACCATATTCACTATTCATGTACTAGACCGGCCTATTTGGCAATGTTAAAAAAAGACTGCATTTATTATATGTACTAATCTCTGATTCTCACGCAATTTAGATGTGAATCAAAGGATATCTAATTGCCTTGAAAAAGGACTAAAGTCCGAAACATGTTGGCATCATCCTGATCATATATGTATCAAGCAAGTTTCTTTCTGTCACAACATTTTTGTATGTTCATGCTGTTGACTTGGTCAAAAAAACTGTACACGCTTTTTCATACTTGTGTAACATACTGAACATTTCTGTGTTTTATATGCATTGACCTGCGTCCTTTTGAATAAATATTTACTTTTTTTGAAATGCATACACCCTATTAGTGTCTATCTTTACCCTAAGCATCCCCCAGGGGTACTGGCCTGTGTTCATGCACACTTTGGCCTACAAAATTCTATTATATTCAATTTTGGGATGCGATAGACCACCTGTATCTTTACCAAACCCTGCCCAAACATTCTTTTCAAGTTTAGTATATATATATATACATATATATATATATATATATATATATATATATATACACACATATATATATATATATACACATATATATATATATATATATATATATATATATATATATATATATACAGTACAGTCAGTGTACAATAGTATATAAGGTGGTTAAGGGGAACCCTATGACCGAATTAAGAAAAAAACAGGGTTTGTGGGGGATGAGGACCTGTTCAGGAGGGGGGGGGGCTTGTTTGTCCCCTTTCCTGGCCTGCCAGGCTACCTTCTCAGATAAGGGTCTGTTATGGATTTTGGGGGGACCCCACACCATTAAAAAAAAATAAAAATTGGCGTGGAGTTCCCCTTACTATCCATACCAGACCCAAAGGGCCTGGTATGGACTGGGGGGGGGACCCATGCCAATATTTCTTTGATTTTTATCTATATTGCCAGGAGCCAGCAATACATTAAAGCTGCAAGCAATTTTAAATGACATTTAATTTTGCTGTGGCACTGTAAAACACATCACACAGCTGCACCACTTTACAGGCAGACTAAGAGGACCCCCTAGGCCCGATATTTAAAGGAATATTTTTATTTTTATTGTTTTACTTTAAGCATTATTAAAATCACTGCTCCTGAAAAAACACCAGTTTTCAAAAAAATGTCATTGATACATGTCCCCTGGGGCAGGACCCAGGTCCCCAAACACTTTTTATGACAATAACTTGCATATAAGCCTTTAAAATTAGCACTTTTGATTTTTCATGTTCATGTCCTATAGACTTTAATAGGGTTCCCGTAGACTTTACTAGGGTCCAGCAGCTGTTCTTGCCACCTGTGAGCGGCTGGTTGCACCCGCCAAGCCCTGTATGCTTGAATGACCGTTTAGAGATGGCGTAAGCTATCCTAGGCTGTCTACCCAGCCAGCAATTACTTGAGTAGATCGCTGCTGGAGGCTCCTTGTGTGTCTGCCATTGAAGTATTCAGGGCTCAGTGACCACAGCTAGCCACTTACAGGCCATTACAGTCGTCCACACGAATGTAGCCTTAATCATCATCAAATTCCTAGATTGAGGCTTTGGTCCATAGACAACAAATTTATATAAATCCTGAGGACTGCAGCCTTTATGTTCCTGCCTGGCTGCCAGGGCTGGATTTCTGGTCTCCTCCCTTGCCAGAAATGGCTATGCTATGTGTCAAAGCTGTTTACCTCTCAGGACTGGATGAACAGAAATACAAATCCTTTGGTAGGTAAAACAGCACGTTTATATATATTTCATCTGTATATTTAGCTGTTTACCTGACGTTTAGTAGTAACTGCATAGTACAGTCTTGTGTTTCAAGCCCTGGGTAAGTTTTAGGAAGGTAATTAGGCAAGCACACTTCATTTGTACTTTTAAATACATTTAGTAGGGCCCTTTCCCTCTTTTATAGAGAAATATTAGCAGTCTGTGGCCAAACTATTCAAGATATCAAGATGCTGCAGATGTATAGAGATGGCATTAATTTACCAAGAACTGTCCTGCTTGTTACTAGCATTAGTAAATAAAATAAAAAAAATACATACATACATACATATCTATATATAGATCTATAGATCTATATATATATATACACAGTGATGTGAAAAAGTATTCACTATAGCTGGTCTCCCACACTACACAAAACATGGAAATGCAATAATTTTAGTAAATATATACTGCCAAATACTTTTTCATCAGCAGTGAGGGCAGTCATGTGACTTCTATCAGTGTCTGGTTAAAGCTTGTAGGAGGAGTTTTAATTCTGCTCTGACTGTCCCATAAGGCTGCAGGACCTCTGACCCTCTGTCTAGGCAATGCTGATTGGCCCTGTGCTGATCACATTCACCCTCCCAAGAAAAAAAAAAAAACTCTCTAACAATGCACACAAAACTGAGCATGTGCAGCTTGTCCTCTAGCCTCTGTTCTATCAGGAGATGGATTGGAGACTGTGGAAGAAGGGGTGGATCAGAGAAGACAGGATCAACAGCCTTTTTACACAATGCAGATGAATAACCCCTTAGGTCCCAACAAGCATGCTTTACTGCATATAAAGACTGATTTTACTGTAGTGGGTTTAGTAACACTTTAAGGGAAAAAAGCTGTCCAAATCTGCCTGGCCCTATGTGAAAAAAGTAATTGCCCCTAAACCTAATAACAGTTGCCATACTTGGCGGCAACAACTACATTCAAGCATTTGCGATAACTGGCAAGGAGTCTTTCACATCGCTGTAAAGGAATTTTGGCCCACTCTTCTTTGCAGAATTGTTTTAATTCAGCCACATTAGAGGGTTTTCGAGCATGAACAGCCTGTTTAAGGTCATTCCACAGAATCTCAATCACATTTAAATCCAGACGCTGACTAGGCCACTCCAAAACCTTAATATTGTTTTTTTTTTTTTTAGACATTCAGAGTTGGACTTTCTGGTGTGTTTCAGATCATTGTCCTGCTGCATAATCCAAGAGCACTTGAGCTTTAGGTCACAAACTGATGACCAGACATTCTCCTTCAGGATTTTCTGGTAGAGAGCAGAATACAAGGTTCCATCAATCATGGCAAGTCATCCAGGTCCTGAAGCTGCAAAGAAGCCCCAGACCATCATACTACTACTACCATGTTTGACTGTTGGTATGATGTTCTTTTTATGAAATGCTTATGTAACGGGAAGTACACCTTTCAAAAAGTTCAACTTTTGTCTCATCAGTCCACAGAATATTTGCCCAAAAGTCTTGGGGATAATCAAGATTTTTTTTTGGCAAATGTGAGCCAAGCCTTTGTGTTCTTTTTGGTCAAGAGTGGCCTTTGCCTTGGAAATAAATAAATCATTATTGAAATACTAAATTATGTAATGTTGCTTTCTTTGCTGTAAAGCTGTATGATAATGTATTTCCTTAGATTGGGGTAAAGATTGGACCTTGCCCAAAACTGCTGATTATTTATTTATTCAAAATTTGATTAAATTATATTTAATCATCCCAAATTCATAATAAATTAATTTCAATCAATTGCTATCAAAATTAATGTTTATTTGCCTTTATTTATTCCCATTTGGTTTCCTTGCCCGTATCCCTTTGTTTGTATGGATGCCCTGGGCACTCATCGATCGGCTTCCTAATCAATGATCCGACCGATTTGAGCACTAAGGTTGTGAGTCCTGTAAAGTGCCCATTCCACCGGGGCTTGTTTTGTTTTTACCAACTATTTTTTCCTCTGCATGGTGGATTTGGTTTCCGCAAAGGAATTTGCTGGCATTCTAATCCATCTGCATTGGCTGTTTCCCATCCACTCCATCTACTGTGGGCATTAGATTTTTAAAAATGGTGGCCGTGCTTTGACGCGACACTGCGTCATAACACGTGTAGCGTTACAAGCTCTGGCGCATGAGGTCAGACACCGCCGGCTCGGAGGGAGACCATGAATTGCGGCGTCTGTCATTTTCTTTTCAAATATTTTATTGGCAACAAACAAAAAACATTGCATAAATAACAACCGTTCAGCTTTTTAGAACAAGTGCTTACATAGTACACAGTAATGTGCGTAGGGATGACGTAATAGTACAATACAAGGTGCTCAGGCTGGGAGAGCATAGGTGCACATATGAAATTAGGCATTTACAGAGATGTAAACAGAGTTGGGCCAGGGCCCCAATTAACAAGGTGTATAAACTGAAGGCAACACATTATATAGGTGGGGATAGGTTATCCGCCGAACTAGTCATAAGGAGGCAGAGCGTTACCCTAGATTTGGGGGGGGGGGGAGGGAAGGGGTCCAGGGGGGGAAGTTGGAGCAGTAGTGTTAGTCAGGGCGAGAAAGGAAAAGGGAGGGCAGCAGAGGAGAGGTGGGTCGGGCGGCACACACAGGACCGGGAAGTAAGTTTTGAGGTTGAGTTTTTTATAGAAGGAGTTATGGCTCAAGGAGGTTGTTATCAAAGTCCTGGGGTAGGAAATGGTTGATCCAGGGGTGCCAAATTTTTAGGTGTTTGGGGATCTTATCTAGAATGGTGGCCTCAATTTTGCTGTGAATCATTGCTTGGGTGACCCTGTTTTTAGTTTCTGCTATATGAAGGGTAGGGGTCTTCCAGGCTTTTGCAATGGTTTGCTTGGCAGCTGTGGTAAGGTGCAGAATGAGCCGAGTTTGTGCTTTAGTAAGGTGGTTTGGGAGGAGGTTTAAAAGGGCCAGGGAGGGGTCTGGGGGGAAATCATCTCGGGTTAATGTAGAGATCATCTGGAATATTGTTGCCCAGAAGTTGCGCACTATAGGACATGTCCACCATATGTGGAGGTGTGTGCCTCGCTCACCGCAGTTTCTGAAGCAGGTAGGAGAATATGATGGGAGGAACTTGGCAATCCTGGTCGGGACCAGGTACCATCTCATCAGTACTTTGTAGCTGGCTTCGAGTGCGAGGATGTTTTGGGACGAGATTTTGGTGTTGGCCCAGACCGTGGACCATTCGTCTGCATCCAGGTTTTTGGTAAGGTCTTTGGACCATTGTTGGGCATAGGGAGGAAGAGCACCTGGGGCAGAAGTGAGGTAGGAGTAGAAATCTGATATGATACCTGGGGCGTGCGGGTCTGAGTCGCACACCTTTTCAAATATGGATAGGGGGCCTAGTGCAAAGCTAGACCCTAGGTATGTTTGTAGGAAGTGACTCACCTGAAGGTAACGGAAACATTCCCTATTGGGAAGTTGCGTCGAAGATTGTAGGGTTACAAACGTTTTTATAGAGTTCCCTACAACTAAGTCACATATACGACTCAGACCAAGACGCCTCCAGGTTTGAAAGGAGGTTGGTTCAGAAGAGGCTGGAACAAATTGGGGATGATCTAGGAAGGAGAGAAGAGGAGTATGGGGAGATGTTAGTGTATAGGAGGTTCGTAGTCTATCCCAGAGTCTCAAAGAGTGAAGGGTCACAGGATTAGAAATGGGCCCTCGTAGGGGGGCTGGCAACCATAGGACATTGGAGATAAGGGTGGGGTAAAGGTCAATTGCTTCCAGACTCACCCAGATCGGGATCTCCTGTTTGGCGAGGTATAGCGTTATTTGTGCTAGTTGGGCCGCATGGTAGTATTTTAGAAAATTCGGTACCCCCAAACCACCAGAGTTTTTGTTGCGGAGTAATATCTTTCTGGAGACCCTAGGTCTTGTAGAGCCCCATATATACTTGAACACTCGGTTCTGGATAATTCTATGGAAGTAGGGGGGTACCAGAATTGGCAATACCCTGTAGAGATATAGTAGCTTAGGGAGCAGCGACATTTTAACCGCAGCTATACGGCCCAACCAGGAGATACAAAGGGGTCGCCAGGCATTGAGAAGAGAGGTGAGGTGGGCCAGCATGGGAAGGTAGTTTTTCTGGAATAGATCTGACGGGTTAGCAGTGAGCTTTATTCCTAGGTAGGGTAAGGATGTAGAGGACCATTGAAAAGGGAAATTGTTTTGGAGTTGGGTGAGGGTGGGTGTGGGCAGGGATACATTCAGCGCCTTAGATTTTGACTGGTTAACCTCCAAGCCTGAGATCCGAGCAAATTTGTCCAGGAGTAGTAGGAGATTTGGCAATGTGGTGTGGGGTGAGGTAATGAATAGGAGAGCGTCATCAGCAAATAAGCATAATTTGTGGGTGACTGAGGCAATCTCCAGGCCTTGAATGTTGGGGTTTGTTCTAATTAGTTCGGCTAGGGGTTCAATTGCCAGGGCAAAAATTAAGGGGGAGAGGGGGCAACCCTGTCTTGTTCCCCTCTGGATTGGGAAGCTTTCTGAGCGAAATCCTGAGTACTTTACAAATGCTTGGGGATTGGTATAAAGGGCTCTGATCCACTGGAGAAAGTGGGGGCCAAAGCCCCAGCGTTTCAGGATGAAATCTAGATAGGACCAGGAGACAGTGTCGAAGGCTTTTCTAATATCAAGCGATAGGAGATGCATGGGTATATTACGTGATTTCGCTAGGTGTTGTAGAAGAACGACCCGCCTAATGTTGTCGCTGGCCTGTCGCTGGGGGATGAACCCCACCTGGTCCCCGTGGATCAGTTTGCCTATAATAGGGTTGAGACGAAGAGCTAGGATTTTTGCTAGAATCTTTATATCCACATTCAGTAGGGATATAGGTCTGTAATTGGACCAGAGGGTGTCGTCTGTATTGGGTTTGGGAATCATAGAGATGATGGCTGTGAGGGTATCTCTGCCAAAGGAGTGTTGTTGTAGGAGGGCATTAAAGGATTTAACAAGGAGGGGGGCCAGTATGTCTGCAAATTTCTTGTAATAATTGCTGGGTAAACCATCCGGGCCAGGGCGTTTGTTTGGCTTTAATGTTTTGATAGCTGCCAAGACCTCAGCAATCGTGATTTGGGAGTCCATGGATTCTCTATTGGAGTCAGAAAGCTGGGGTATTGGGAGATTGCTAAATAGCGCCTCTGCTTGATGTACTGGGAAATCGTTACTGTTTTCATATAGTTTAGCAAGTTTGTTACGAAATTCTGAGAGAATCTTAAGGGGATTACTAGTGTGGATATCGTTCGCGATTTTGAGTCTGATTGGTTTGTGATTTCTGTCAGGTCGACGAAGTCGAAGGGCCATGAATGTATCAGGTTTATTAGCTTTAGTGTAGATCGTATGGTTGGAGCTACGAATTGCTTTATCGGCGGATTCGGCTAGTAGAAGGTCAAGCTCGAGTTTGGTTTTATCTAGGGATAATCTGTTTTCCTCGGTAGGAGAGGATTGAAACTGCAGGAATTGTTGGTGAAAGGAAAGCTCTAATTGCTGCAGTTTCAGCTTTTTATCCCTTTTGAGTTGGGTGGCTACAGAAATCAATTTGCCTCGGATGACAGGCTTGTGGGCTTCCCAGAGGAGAATTGGGGATATTTCTGGGGTGGAGTTGTGTTGTAGGTATTCTTTAAGGGCAATTTGGATATCAAAACAATAGGATTGGTTGGTGAGGTGTGATTCATTCAAACACCATGAGCTGCTAGTGGGTCGGGGGATCAGTGAAGAGATTGTGGTGACAACAGCGCAGTGGTCTGACCAGGGGATCGGAGAGATAACGGAGTTCTGTACTATCGGGAAGGAGGATGTAGGAACAAATATGTGGTCTATTCTCGAAAATGACTTGTGTGGGAAGGAGTAAAATGTGTAGTTTTTCTTCAGCGGGTTGCATTCTCGCCATGTATCTATAAGGGAGGCTTCCTGAAGTTGTTTGCGGAACTGAATTGAGAGGGTATGACGTTCAGGGGTATACGGGGATTTGTCTAGGTGTGGGAGAAGGGTCAAGTTCGAATCACCGCACATGAAGAGGGTGCCTCTAGAGTGTTGTTTAGTGACCTGGAGGAGATGTGAGAAGAAGGGAATTGGGTTGGTGTTTGGCGCATAGTAGGACACTATGGTAACTTCAATGTCTTGTAGCAGACCTACTAAGATAATGTAGCGTCCTTCAGGATCTTTTATTTCGGTTGAAGGGATAAAAGGGAGGGTGTGATGGAAAGCAAGTAGAACTCCCCTGTGTTTTGTGGTTGCGGAGGCTGTGAAGACCTGAGGGTAGCGGGAGCTGAAATATTTGGGGGTATGCTTGGCCGCAAAATGGGTTTCCTGGAGTGCGACTATATTGGCTTTAAGGGACGCAAAAGTCTGGAATGCTTTCACCCTTTTATTTGGGGAATTGAGTCCCTTAACATTAAGGGAAAGGATATTTAAAGGAGCCATGGAGATGGCGGGGTATGTCTATTAAGGAGTAGTGGGTCGTGTGTGTGTGCCGACCGACAAGGTGAGAGGGGAAAGAAGATAGAAGAGGGGGGAAAGAGAGGGAAGAGGGGGGGGGGGGGAGGGGGGGTGTGGTGCGTAGGGCACACCATTTACAGGCAGTAGTGTAGTGGGCTAGATAAAATGCCCAACTAAGGAGTGCACAGACCCTGTCACTGAAACCAGACACAGGGTGGGTGCACTGGAAGGGGGTAAGCAGTGACTGCTCCCCACCGCTAGAGGGAGATAATAAAAAACATCGTAACTTAATATAAACAATAAACAATAAACAAGGTATGAGATGTGGCAACGTTTAGATCTCATAATATATGGAACACATATAACATTTTGCACTTGGGATAGGTAAGCTGTAAGAGGGAAGTGGAGGAGGATGGTAAGGGGGGGGGGGTGGGGGGGGGGGACGAGGAAGAGGGAGGGGGAGGGTAAGAGGAAAGGGGGGGGGGAGAAAGGGGAGAGCGGGGCGGGATGGGGGGAGGGTAAGGTGGAGGAGGTGGGGAGAATGGGGTGGGGGGGGGGGGAGGGATGAGGGGGAGGGGGGGGGGGGGGGGGAGGGGGGGAAGAAGGGGGGAGAGGGGGGGGGGGGAGGCGGAGGGGGAGGGACAGGGGGGGGGGGGGGGGGGGAGGGGGGGGGTGGGGGGGGGGGGGGGGGGGGGGGGGGGGGGGGGAAGGGGGGGAAGGAGGGGGGGAGGAGGGGGGGGGGGGGGGGGAGGAGGGGGGGGAAAGGGGGAGGGGATGGGAAAGGGGGGGGGGGGGGGGGGGGGGGAAGGGGGAGGGGGGGGGGGGGGGGGGAAAGGGGGGGGGGGGGGGGGGGGGGGGAAGAAGGTAGGGGGAGGAGGGGAGGTTTGAGGGGGAGGGAGGAGGGGAAGGTGAGGAGGAGGGGGGAAAAGGGATACTTTTCTAGGCATGATATAACAGACTTATCGTGTAGCACAGATAAATTACCTATTAGGCAATAAGGTAAGCAAATAGTGTAAAAGTGGTTGTCCAGTCCAGCAGGATAATGCGGGACTGGCCAATTAGACAATAGTACACAATTGTAAGGCTACTGTCCAGGATCAAAAGGGAGTTCTGGGATTAAATTTAAGGCTTAAAAAAGGAAAAAAGTGGGGGAAGGGGGGGGGGACAAAAAAGTAAAAATGAAAGTAAAAATAAAAAATAAAAATTAAATTGGAATAAAGAAAAAATAAAAGTAGGGGGGGGAAGGGAGAGGGGGGTATTATATCGTAAGGTTGAAGGCCGTCTGAGCCATCATGGTTCAGTTGTAGGGAAGCGGTTCCATGTGGAGGGGAAAGAAAGGAAGGCACGTACCGGTTGGATGTCTCCCTAGGTCTCGGATCGGGTGTTCCAGGGTGAAAAAAGGAAGGCCCAAACGTTCTGTTTTAGGCTACCGAGGACCTGTTATCAGGAGGGGAGACATGCAAAAAGAGAAAGGTAAAGTTAATTCTTGAAGACAGCCTCTTCAGGATCAGCGGGGCGGACGGGCCTTTGGGCTGGAGAAACTGTCTTCTGGTGGCCGTGAAGGGGTCCCTCTACGAATCGATGAAGGCGTCGGTTGGTGCCGGGTCGGAGTGGCCGAGTATGGGTGTGCAGCCGATCGTGCTGGTGTGCGGGGGAGGTTGAGATCGGATCGGTTCTCTGGTGTTGCTAGGCGTAGTGACTCCAGAAGGCGCTGCAGGGAATCCGGGGATGAGCAGGTATGTTGCTGGCCTTGATGGGTGAATTGCAGGGCGAAGGGGAATCGCCATGTGTATCTGATCTGGTGTTGCATGAGTATCTGGAGTTGCGGTTTCATGGCTCTGCGTTTTGCGATGGTTAGGGGAGCAAGATCAGAGAATAGCTGGTAAGTGTGGCCCTGGAACAGTAACGCTTCTTTGTTACGTGCTGCGGTTAGAAGCTGTTCCTTTGTCCGGAAGAAGTGGAGCTTTATAATGATATCTCGAGGCGGGCCATCGCTCTGACGGCGGGTCAGGGCTCTGTGGATACGGTCGAATTCCAGCCGTTCGATAGGTATTGATGGAGCCAGCTCCTGGAACAGGGCTGTAGTAAAAGATTGCACATCATCTATTACTTCGGGGATTCCTCTGAGCCTGAGGTTCGACCTGCGGGACCGGTTCTCGGCGTCCTCGAGGCGTGATAGGAGGGTAGCGTTCTCCTCGCGGAGAGCTGCATGTTCCTGGGCATGTTCCTGTAGGGTCAATTCGATATCGTCTACCCGGGTCTCCAGGTCTGATGTGCGCTGGCCTATTTCACGGATCTCCCGTGATAGTCTGGTGGTGATTTGGTCCGAGGTGGCTTTCAGGGCCTTCTGGAGCATGGCCTCCATGTATTGGAGAAAGGAGCTTTGGTTCATACCTTGTGGTGGTAGAGCCGGAGAACCGATGTGGAAATCCGATTCATCTTCTTCCCCACTGTCAGTGGGCTCGGGCCTAGGCGAAGACG
The DNA here is from genome assembly GCA_028564925.1 of Lithobates sylvaticus. Lineage (NCBI taxonomy): Eukaryota > Metazoa > Chordata > Amphibia > Anura > Ranidae > Lithobates > Lithobates sylvaticus. The sequence continues at coordinate 221,475,627 of CM053029.1, forward strand.
CCGCTTGTTGTTTGGCGAGTGCTTTCGCCGCCATTTTGGTTGATGCACGGGCGAGGGCCTCTTTGATGGGTTTTGGCTTGTTTTTGCCACGATGTCCGGTTAGAACCATCCCGGTCTGTGCCCGGGAGCTTCGGGTACCGATCCCTGGAAGAGCGGGGCGTGAGGGTGGCTCAGACGGCTATTTGTTTCCCAAGTTAGCGGTGAGGAGTGCGGAGCTCTAGCAGGAAGCGTCCTCCATGTTAGGCTTCGCGCATGCGCCCCCCAAAATTACCAGGTAACAAAAAAAAGGGAAATAGTCTTGAAGAAAAAAAGAAAACAAATGCAGCTACCATACCAATGACTAGTAAGCTGCACTATATCACATTTTAGGTTTTGGGTTTACAAAGACTTTAATTTTGTCAGCTGTAGTTTTTAACAAACTTCTGTCTGCTTCTGATATAAATATATTTTCAAGCTGTTGGTTCCAAACAGGAACTGACAAATGTCTCCTATTCACATCCAAAAGGCAGCATACAGCAAGTGTATACATCTTTTCTAATTAAGAAGAAAATGGTTGAGTCCTTGTCCTGGCACTCTGAAACAGTCATCTCACATAAGGAGAATTTTATGTCACAGATAAAAATTGAAGAGCTGCAGAAGGTGTGCTCTTGCTGTTCATTTTGAGAAACCGATGGCGGAAAATACAGCACAATCTATTTTTTTATGACTTTATTTTGAGCAATCCATATTCTGAAAATGCTTTTGAATGGCGCTTGAAATGCCAAATAAATCAACATAAGAGGCAAGCCAAACAGAAAAAAATATTTAGATTGAGGTAGCTCTGAAGTAAACTGCAAAATAGGGAACAATCCAAATGTTAAATGTATGCATGGTCTATGGTGTATTAGTTTAAAAGGGAATGGCTTAAATGCATATATAACATGCAAATACACTCTTAGCGTGTGGGAAAAGACAGGAAAATGTGCTGAAGATTGCTTCATGTGGTAAATAATTTAGCAAATCCCATTTAACACTGTACCTGTTGGCGACTGCTTCAATTTTGAATCTAGGAAAAATAAAGAAAACAGATGATAGTTCAGAAAGAGGGGAAATAAACATTTTTTTTTTTCAACAGAATGAATTCTGTTTCATTTAAAGTAGTGTTTTGCATTTTCTGTGTTATAGTGTGTATATCTGTTGGGAACAATCTAATATATAGATGCATGTACACCAGAGGGTACTTATGGGGGTTCAGAAGGGATTTCTGCCAGTCAAAGCAAATTCAGAATGCCAATTAGTGCTAGCATATAATAATTCATAGATAACAGAGATTGGAGTATTTTAACCACCTCCCGCCCACGCTATAGCTGAATGACGGCTACAGCGCAGGCCTTAATTGCCGGGAGGCCATCATATGACCTCTTCCCATGCATGAGCTGCCTGCATGCCCCCTGCAGGGAGCGCGTGGCGCACTCTGTGATCACAGAGTCAATGAGACTCGGCTGATCACAGATCCGAGTCTCGGCCCCTTACCATGTGATCAGCTGTCAGCCAATGACAGCTAATCACGTGATGTAAACAGAAGATCGTTAATCGGTTTTTATTTTTCCCTCACGCTGACAGCAGGAGGGGAAAAAAAGCTGACCACCAGATTCTGACAGAGGGACATTGGTCCCAAACAGGGAGAGGTACTGCTGCTATGCACTGTTCTCCAGTGCCACCTACCAGTGCCCACCAGTGCCACCTATCAATGCCCACCAGTGCTACCTAGCAGTCCCCATCAGTGCTGCCAACCAGTGCCCATCAGTGCCTATTAATCAGTGCCACATATCAGTGCTGCCTATCAGTGTCGCCTACCAGTGCCCATCAGTGCCCCCTATCAGTGCCACCTGTCAGTGCCCTTTAGTGCCACCCATTAGTGCCCTTCAGTGCCACCCATCAGTGCCACCCATTGGTGCCCATCAGTGCCACCTCTCAGTGCACACCAGTGCCGCCTCATCAGTGGCCACTAGTGCCAACTATCCGTGCCCATCAGTGTTGCATTATCAGTGCCTATCTGTGCAGCCTATCAGTGCAGCATATCAATGCCCATCAATGAAGAAGAAAAATTACCTGTTTTAAATTTTTTATAACAAACTCAAAATTTTCTAAGTTTCTAAAAGCTCTATTTGTGTGGAAAAAAATTTATAAATATGTAATTTGGGTAAAGTGTTGCATGACCGCGCAATTGCCATTCAAAGTGTGAGAGCGATGAAAACTGGAAATTGCCCTGGGCAGGAAGTGGGTTTAAATGCCCAGTAAGCAAGTGGTTTGTTGGTAGGCAACATGGTTTAATATCATATTTCTGGAGTTTTACTTTAAGTTGAAAGTTGACCCAGCAGTATGTTGAATCAGACCCTTGGCAGGGGGTAAAGCTTGGCCCTAGACCAACTGGTGTGATAAAGATTGGAATGCTTGATTAACACATCTACAGACAAGCTTCAAAGAGAAGGGCTGCCAAGACGATTGATGAGGTGGGCTACATAAGATCAAAGGGCTAGCAGTCACTGAAGACAGTTGCTGGGCTCTTCTGTTTAGTTGAATGTATTGTGTTCAGTGAGCAGTACTGCCCACTGAATGGGACAGAGCGAATAATTTATGCTGCACTGTGATGGTATATGGATGTCCTTGATGATGCCCTGGAGGAGGGGCAAAATGCACTGATGTAATTTGTGGCTTTGTAACCAACTACATCACTTCCGCCCTCTGTTGAATGCACGCAGAGTTGCAGCGAACCCGGAAGAGCCTTATGACTTTGTAATGCCTGTTTGTTCCTGGAATCCTATAAGTGGAATTTTTATATTGCGCAAATAATTTGTTTTATCAGTACTTCACTATGAGTACCATTTTGTTTCTTTGAGTTTGGTGGATATCCAAGTTGCCCTAAAGTGTACAGTTTGGAGACTCTATTGAGGACGCCTAGAAGCTCTCTACTATATAAGCGTGTCTGACCCCCAGACTAAAAAGCTGAGGGTCCATTTTCTCTGGTGAGCAGGGAGGCGAGAGGGGAGTGTGGCACATTGCACAGCATGCCTTTATGAAGCACTTCAGCACATTTTGTATTGAATTTGGAGCACCGAGCACTTTATTGAAGATTTATGAAAAGACTTTGTCATATATGTAATATAAAAAAATAAATGTTTTGCACTGTTTGATATATGCACTTTATGTAATATGTGAGCGCTTTGTTATTGGGACTGTATATGTACACACTCCTCCATTGCCTTTTCAGCTAAACCACATGGTTTACCACTCCCCAACCGCTAGTGTAAACAATGTTGGCTTGGTAGGCTTCAAAGTTTTGTTCTTGGGTTTAGATATACTTTAAGCAAAGCAATACTGTCTCAACCTCTTTGGATTTGCAGTGGAAGTACCTGCCTGTTCTTTTTATTTATTATTCACTTTCCATGATTGCCATCCGGAACCCATTTATTATGTAGTATGTCATTAACGTAAAACATGCATGCAGTTAGTTAGGTCTAGGAAGTATAACTTTGAACTCTCAACCTGTATACTTATTCCAGGCTAGTGATTTGCTAAGTAGTGAAGTCAGGATTAGGACACTGAAGACTAATACACTCAGCTCTATGAATCTCTGAGCCTGTGAAGAGGGGTGTGTGTCACTCTAATGCCGCGTACACACGATCGGAAATTTGGTCAGCAAAAGACCGATGAGAGCTTTTGGTTGGAAAATGCGACTGTGTGTATGCTCCATCGGACCTTTGCTGGCCGAATTCCAGCCAGCAAAATATTGAGAGCATGTTCCCAATTTTTCGGTCGGAAAAAGTTCTGATCGGAAATTCCTGATCGTCTGTAGCAATTCCGACGCACAAAATACCTACGCATGCTCGGAAACAATTGGACGAATGCTCAGAAACATTGAACTTAATTTTCCCGGCTCATCATAGTGTTGTGCGTCACCGCGTTCTTGACAGTTGAAAGTTCAGCAAACTTTTGTGTGACCGTGTGTAAGCGGAATTCCGTTGGAAAAAACAACCAAGATTTTTCTGACGGAAAATCTGCTCATGTGTACACGCATTAGACTACACTTAGCTCTGTGCTCTAGCTCTGCAGTATGTGTGACTGCTTTCCACTGCTGATTAATAATTTGTATCTGTGTGGTGTAGAAAGCTGTACAAGACAGATGACTACAGATAAACAGGTACAACTTATAGAGGAGGATTTGTTTCATCTCTGTGTATCACCTGAGTCACTTCATTGGTTATATGGAAGGGTTTACAACCACTTTAATCTGAACTCTAGGAGAGCATCTGAATGTATGAAAAAAAAATTTGGTAAATACATACAGTGGTGTGAAAAAGTGTTTGCCCCCTTCCTCATTTCCTGTTCCTTTGCATGTTTGTCACACTTAAGTGTTTCGGAACATCAAACCAATTTAAACAATAGTCAAGGACAACACAAGTAAACACAAAATGCAATTTGTAAATGAAGGTGTTTATTATTAAAGGTGAAAAAAAATCCAAACCATCATGGCCCTGTGTGAAAAAGTGATTGCCCCCCTTGTTAAAACATACTATAACTGTGGTTGTCCACACCTGAGTTCAATTTCTCTAGCCACACCCAGGCCTGATTATTGCCATACCTGTTCACAATCAAGGCATCACTTAAATAGGAGCTGCTTGACACAGTAAGGTCCACCAGAAGATCCTTAAAAGCTACACATCATGCCGAGACCCAAAGAAATTCAGGAACAATTGAGAAAGAAAGTAATTGAGATCTATCAGTCTGGAAAGGGTTATAAAGCCATTTCCAAAGCTTTGGGAATCCAGCGAACCACAGTGAGAGCCATTATCCACAAATGGCGAAGACATGGAACAGTGGTGAACCTTCCCAGGAGTGGCCGGACGCCCAAAATTACCCCAAGAGCGCAGCGACGCACCCTACTCAGTAAGTACCTCAATTAGTGACCACCTGTATCATGGGTGGAGACCTCATGTTCTCCCATATAGAGGAGTATAGCTCCCTTGGTTCAGAGAAGCAGGATCTCCCAATCTATGGATAGTGTAGGACCCACTAATCATGGGGTACTTTGTCGCAGTAAGTGGGCTTAAGCACCATATAGCAATATGGTGTGACCAAATCCCCATATTTTTTGATAATGTTTTTTTGAAAATGTCTGTCTAGGTGCTTTTAAATAGCCTTGCTGGAGGTAAATGTCAGTTTTGCATGTGTGCGCTGTAATATGTTTGTTCTGACTCATCCAAGAGGTCACAAAAAACCCCACAACAACGTCCAAGGAACTGCAGGCCTCACTTGCCTCAGTTAAGGTCAGCGTTCATGCCTCCACCATCAGGAAAAGACTGGGCAAAAATGGCCTGCATGGCAGAGTTCCAAGGAGAAAACCACTGCTGAGCAAAAAGAACATCAAAGCTCGTCTCAATTTCTCCACAACACATCTTGATGATCCCCAAGACTTTTGGGACAACATTCTGTGGACCGATGAGACAAAAGTGGAACTCTTTGGAAGGTGTGTGTCCAAGTATATCTGGCGTAGAAGGAACACTGCATTTCAGAAAAAGAACATTATACCAACAGTAAAATATGGTGGTGGTAGTGTGATGGTCTGGGGCTGTTTTGCTGCTTCAGGACCTGGAAGACTTGCCGTGATAAAAGGAACTATGAATTCTGCTGTCTACCAAGAGATCCTGAAGGAGAATGTCCGACCATCTGTTCGTGTACTCAAGCTGAAACGAACTTGGGTTCTGCAGCAGGACAATGATCCTAAACACACCAGCAAGTCCACCACCGAATGGCTGAATAAAAACAAAATGAAGACTTTGGAGTGGCCTAGCCAAAGTCCAGACCTGAATCCTATTGAGATGTTGTGGTATGACCTTAAAAAGGCCGTTCATGCTCGAAAACCCTCTAATGTAACTGAATTAGGACAATTCTGCAAAGATGAGTGGGCCAAAATTCCTCCAGGACGCTGTAAAAGCCTCATTGCACGTTATCGCAAACGCTTGGTTGCAGTTGTTGCTGCTAAGGGTGGCCCAACCAGTTATTAGGTTTAGGGGGCAATCACTTTTTCACACAGGGCCATGATGGTTTGGATTTTTTTTCACCTTTAATAATAAACACCTTCATTTACAAATTGCATTTTGTGTTTACTTGTGTTGTCCTTGACTATTGTTTAAATTGGTTTGATGTTCCGAAACACTTAAGTGTGACAAACATGCAAAGGAACAGGAAATGAGGAAGGGGGCAAACACTTTTTCACACCACTGTACATACATAAGTGAGCTGTTTGTCTGTCCAAGGATGTGTATTTCTCTCTATCAAGTCCTGAGATGTGCACAGCCGTGCTTGACAAGGTAGAAGGCCTGATTTTTCTGTGGTGTAGTAAGTAACACCCGCAGATCCTGTTCCCCATCCCCTGCCTATGAGTGGACAGTGAAAGAAGAAGCAAGATACTGATGAGCTTATCTCTTTGACACTACTCTTTTCTCCTCGTTTGCACATGAGCATTGCAGCCAACCTGATTAGCTCTTAATGCTGCTTCTGTCTCTCACAATCCAGCCCTGCTGTTTAGGAACTACAAGGGGCTAATACTAAGCTGAGCTGACATACTTACACTGCTTGTATTTAAAAATGTACATGCAATGATGCATTAATGAATACAGAGCTGTTTTAATATGTGCCTTTTTTATCTGCCTGAAGTTCAAACTTAACTTTTCTCCTCATCTGGGGACACTCTGTTCAGGCCTGAGTATTGGCCACTTGGGTTGAGCACTGCATGCTAGGGTTTGTATGCTTCTCCATGACTGGAAGGAGTTGATTTTTATAAAGGGTCCTAAAAGAGTGGAAGATAAGCTCAATGAAAGTGAGTATAAGTTGGCTAGTGGTGGTTCATACAATTTTTTTTCCCTTGGTGAGCAAAGTGAGAAATTATCTTTTTTTTTTGTAATTCCTTTATTTATTTTCAAAATGGTACAGCATTACAATCACAAAATAGTAATGACATTGCTTATAGTAAAAAACAGTAACATGTAACAAATGGGGTTAAATGTTGTACTAGCTTCATCGTGTAGCGATTCCCCCGGTTTTGCCCTTTATGGTTTGCAGGTGCGGTTGCGTGTGAGAGCCAAACTGCCCGTGTGCATTACCAGGAAGGAGCTTCCATACTGTTTCCTGAATAACCCATATGACTGGTGCGGCTGCCACACTAAGAGAAACTACTCCGGCTGGCTGGGGGAATTATCCCCCAGACAGCCGGGCCCAGCCATGTGGCGCCAAAGGCGAGTAATATATAAAAAAAAAATGCATATTATCTGACTAAACCGGCCCATGGCTGGGGAAAACTTAAAAAAAAAAAAAAGGAAAAAAATATATGTAGGATGGGGAGGGGTGGAAAGCGGTGAAGAGAGGAGGAAGTGAAGAAGGGTGAGGATGGAGATGGTGGTGCCCCCCCTGGCCATGCAGAAGCTCAAGCTGCATGGATTAATCAGGACCTGTAACCTCACTGAGGTATGCTTTAGTATAGATGTAATGAATCCATGGTCGCCATGTCTCCGAAAAGGCCTCCTCTCTTCCATGCAGGGTGGCAGTGAGGTCTTCCATGTTCCTCAGTTCATTGACCTTAGCATACCAGATTTTGATGGTGGATTCTCCGATCTCCAGCACAAGGGGATGCATGCCTTGGCAGCATTTAAGAGCTGAATGGTAAGGGAGGCTTTGTACTTCTTAATGGGTCGCTTAGAGAGGTGCAGCAGGCAGGCCCCGGGATCCCCCTCTAGGACGGCACCAGTCAGGTGCTCGATCGTGCTGGTCACCTCTCACCAGTAGGGTTTGATTTTGGGACAGTCCCAGAAAATGTGGAGCATCGTTCCCTCCTCCAGACCACAGCGCCAGCAAACGCTAGAGACCTGCGGGAAGAAGCGATGTAGAGTGGTAGGCACTCTGTACCATTGAGTCATCATTTTATAGCAGGTCTCTTGGACTCTAGTGGCTATGGATGACTTCTGGGCAAAGTGCAAGATCTTGTCCCTTTGTGAGTCATTGAGTTGGATTCCTAAATCAGCCTCCCATTTAGAAAGGAAGGGGGGCGTAAACCCTTCCGCTGGTGAGATCAGCGAGGAATAGATAAGCGACAGACAGTGACGAATCGGTTCTCTGCGGTGGCAAATTTGCTCCAGTTCCGTGAGGGGGCGCGATATGCCCGGTGTCCGTGCACACCGGCGCAGGAAGTTACGTAGTTGGAGACCACTCCAGAAGTCCAGTGGGGGATCAGTAGCGTATATCCCTGCCTCTGTTATGAGTTGGCCGTCCGGACCCAGGAAGTCGTGGAGGTGAAGCCGCTCCTTTGCAGTTAGACGACCAAAGATAGGGTTCATACGGCCAGGAGGGAAATCGGGGTTACCCAAGATTGGTACCATGGGGGAGGGCCTTGGGGATACTGATGAATGTTGAAAGGCATCCCTGGCCACCTGTATGGTGCTGCCCAGCTTGGGGTGGTTAGTGAGGTCCCTTGGGATGGGGGTGGTGGTCCACGGCCAACTCTTGGCCATGCTGTCAGAGTCCTCCAGCTCCATCGCCACCCATTGTTTAGGTTCTGCGTGGCAGTGCCAATCGACCACCCTAGTAAGATGGGCCGCCCTGTAGTAGGCTTTTATATCTGGGAGGCCCACCCCTCCCCTGTGCTTTGCCATGTGTAGGAGTTGCAATCTAATACGCGGCTTTCGATACGACCAGACAAAGGCTCGAAACATCGAATCGATTCGCTTAAAGAATAGCGGTGGGATACGGATAGGGAGGGCTTGTAATAGGTACAATATCCTGGGTAGAGCTGTCATCTTAATGGCACAGTCAGTATAGGGCCCTGGTGTGGTTCTTGCTGTTTTTGATTGGCTGCTGTTTAACCTATGGCGCCGCTGCATCGTGCTTCAGGCTGCTATATAAATGACCTGCGCAGAGGTGTGGGCGTACCCCTGATGACGTCACGTTGTGATGAAACGATCGTCGGGTAACCACGCCCACATGTCCTGCGCAAGTGCGATCGCTTTCTAACTCCAAGGCCAGGAGTTTTTTTATCCTTCTTTGCTACAACGTAGCTAGTTTTGCTGTAACAGACTAGTAGCTTGCTAGCCTGTTTTTTACCTATGCTGTACATCGTATCCATTGCTTGATTGAGCCCAATAAAGTAGCCATTTGTTTTTACGGTACAACACGATTTGGAGGTCTTTTTGTATTTTTTGGTGCCCCTCTTGGATCTGATTGATGGGAGGAAAATTACCGGCACCTGGTGGCTTTTGACGCATGCTTCATTAGACCAGGAATCTGGAAGCTGTACCGCTGGGAGGGGAGACACCTGCCCTTGGAGGATCCTGATTGATGGGATACATGCACTAAAGACCAGGAATCTGGTAAGCCTCCATTTAAACTTTATGATATCTTGATGGGAACTGCGTGGTCAACTTTGTGCACCTTTATCACGTTTATAAGTTGATCTTGGGAGATTATCCAACACTATTTGCAGTTTTGGACTTTGATTTTTTTGCACTAATTCCATGCGATTTTTTGTAATATTAATTGTTCACTCATGTCTTTGCACACTCATGCTTTTTTAGGCGCATATCATTATATGCACATGGAATAATTTATCACATTTATTTATTATATTATTTGCTGTTTTGGATTTTTATGCACTAATTCTATGTGATTTTTTTATGCATTACTAATTGTTCACTCATGTTATTGCATGCTCAAGTTTTTTTATGTGCATACTATCATTGTATGCACATGTATTAATTTAACACAATTTTTGTTACATTTGATTCATTTTAGGTGTCCCAACTCAGTTTGTCACTGTACACTTTCACTATCTTAGATATAGTTATATACTTATTAATTTTGAGCGCTGCACTTTCTGTTCCCATTTTTTGTTTAGTTCGGTATCTTGAGCTATAGTGTCCAGCTGCTCTAGTCATATAATTTTTTCCAAGCGCAGATTTCTCCACTTTTTTATTTCTGTTCATCTTAATGGCATTGCATCGCCCGAACCACGTTAAAGTAATGGAATGCCAGTGAAGGAGATCTGTGTTGAGTCGGAGAAGAAGTGTAGCGTAGTTTGCCTGATACAGGTCCAAGGGGTCCGGACTGATTTCAATGCCTAGGTAGGGAATAGTGTTGGTCGCCCAACGCAGCTGGTACTCTGAGCGCAGACGGCGGATCGTGCCTTTATCCACAGAAATATTAAGGAGGGAGGACTTAGACAGATTGATTTGGAAGGAAGAGAGGGCCCCGTACTCCTGTAAGGATTGGAGTAGGTTTGGGAGTGAATTGAGTGGGTCTGTTAGAAAGAAGATGAGGTCATCTGCAAAAGCGGCCACCTTATGCAGCCCGGAGGGTTTGCGGTAACCGGTAATGTTTGTATTCGCCCTTATTCTGCACAGGAGAGGCTCCAGGGATAGTATAAAGATCAGCGGGGATAGGGGGCAGCCCTGTCGAGTGCCGTTGCGGATGTTAAAGTAGCTGGACCTAGTCTCATTAACTTTTACTGCAGCTGTAGGATGGGAGTAGAGGGAAAGGATCCAGCTGAGCATCGAGGAGCGCAGCCCAATATGTTCTATGGTAGCCTGTATGAAGGACCAGTCTACATGGTCAAACGCCTTCTCTGCGTCGGTTGACAGCAGGAGAAGGGGTTGCCCTGATGACCTGGCCGCATGAATTAGGTTTATCACCCTGATGGTGTTGTCCCGTGGTTCCCGCTGTGGAACAAAACCCGCCTGGTCCCTGTGAATCAGGCTTGGTATGTGTGAGAGTATCCTATTGGCCAGTATCTTGGCAAAAAATTTGAGGTCGGTATTCAAAGGAGCTATCGACCGGTAGCTCCCACATCTCAGTGGATCCTTCCCCTCCTTTGGAATGAGGGAGATGTAGGCCCTCAAGGTATCTATCGGGAAGGAGTTACCCTCAGTAATTGAATTGAGGGCCGATACTAAGGGCTGGGAGAGTGTCTCAACGAAAGCTTTGTAATATGGTGGCCAGTGCCACCCCCAACTCCGCCATTGTAATGGGTTGCTCCAACTCCTCCTGGACCACGGCCGGGAGAGAAGGCATGCCGGATGTGGCCACATATGACCGTGGGGTAAAACCTCCAGAAGTGGTGTTGTCATCCGACTGTGGCCTGTCTAAATTATAGAGGCCTTCGTAGAATAACCAGAACTCTGCTGCCATATCTGATGATGTGGACACTTTCTGGCCCGAGGATGTCAGTATGTGAGGGATATAGGTTTTGGAACGTGGGCCTCGTAGTGCCCTGGCCAACAACATGCCGGGTTTAATGGAAAATTCGTACATCGTACGGTGTGCCCAAGCCAGTTTATGTTTCGTTTTGTGAAACAAAATCGAGCGGAGTTCTTCACGCGCTTTGAGAAGTTCCTGATAAGTAGCCCGTGCGAGACTGGCTTTATGGGCGCTCTCTAGGGAATGGATCTGGGCAAGGAGTTCGTCTGCACGTCGTGTTCTGTCCCGTTTGAGGCGAGCCCCTATTTTAATTAGGGTGCCCCTTACAACCGTCTTATGGGCCTCCCAAACTATCAGGGGGTTGGCGACTGAGGCTGTATTAATAGAGAAATACTCCTGCAATGTGGCCAGTACCTCCGAACGGGTCTCTTCCGACTGCAGCAGAGTCTCATTCAGTCTCCATGAGGGAGGGGTCTTGGCCACAAAACCCAGCTGAAGGGTAAGGTGTACCGGCGCATGATCCGAGAACGATATGACATCGATGGCAGTAGAGACCACCTTGGATAAGTCCTTGTGCGACAATAACAGATAGTCCAATCTCGAGTAGGAGTGATGGACTTGAGAGAAAAATGAATAGTCTCGGGCCTGGGGATGCAATAATCGCCAGGGGTCAACCAGGCGCAAGGCCTGGAGGTCCGCTTTCATCCGCTTAAGGCGTGCGTAAGAAAGATGGGAGGCCCCGCGTGAGGCATCCAGCAAGGGATCCATAGTAAAATTGAGGTCTCCCCCAAAGATGAGCATTCCCTCTGCGAATAGACATTGGCGAAGGTCGTTAGGGAAATAGACATTGGCAAAGGTGACCTGCTCGTCAAACACCTTCCCTTTCAGAAGGAGAAAGCGTCCCTGCGGATCCACCCGCTGTGCCCCAAACGTCCACGGTACCGATTTTGCCAGGAGGATACTGACCCCCTTGGACTTGGAGATGGGAGAAGTGCTGTGGTATGCCGTTGAGAAGGCCCCATTTGTCAATTTAGGAATGCGTTCACCATGGAAGTGCGTTTCCTGTAAAAAGGCAATTTGTGTCCTGCCTTTGCGCAGGTCAGCTAGAAGCTGCAAGCGTTTTTCTGGCACATTAAGGCCGCGTACATTCAGAGAGGTGACCTTCAGAAGTCCCATGGCTCCTTTTGGCCTGGTGGCGACCACTGTTAGCAAGGTGGGGGGTAACGGCCCCCTGCCTGGGGTCCCAACGGGGGGCACCACCACCTGAAGAGGGAGGGAAGGGTAGAAGGAGGTCGAGGGGGAAGGGGAAAAAGGGGGGGGGAGAAGAGGGGAAGGGAAAACTAGTCTATAAATGCAATTACTCTATGGAGTGTCCAAGCGCGGGGCCGCCCTAATTGGTGGTGGCTAGAGCGGCTAGGATTGCTTGGGGTCAAGCAATGGTGCAACAGGAAAAATTAAAACAAAGAAACATCAAGTTGGGAGATGCACAGGAAGAGAGCATTGAGAACCATGGAGAAAGTAACATAGCATTAGAGCCAACATTAAATCTTAATTGGTAACAATATGTGAGCTGGTCTTGTACATAACTGGTGCCTATGTAGTGGAAATGGAAATCTGGTATCCGTGGCTGCCCACTGTCGATGCACCGGAGAAAACTCTGCTTGCAGAGCGTGCATCCGCCAGTAGAGCAGGTACATAATCCCCACCCCCCGCCCTCCGGGTGCCCGGTTTGGGGTGCGGCCCTCACATGTATACAGACCCTAGCTGTGTTCATGAAAGAAATATGGTCAAAGGTGCACAGTTCAGATTAAAACACTCTGATAATTACAGTTAGGCCACCTGAGAGGGGCCTTTCTAACGGACAGGCCCCACTATTCCCCTGACTCAAGAGGGTCAGTACCCGATGTCTGCCACGCGGGGGGGGAGGCGGAGCCCAGCGGACCCCCAGACGGGACCCGCAAAAACAGGTCCCCCCGTGGAGCCGACCGACACCGCCACCCCCCCCAGCCAAGAACGCAAAGCCCGGCTCGGGGGGTGTGGCCCGCCCATCACATCCCGAATTGTGCAGCTAGCCTCCTTGCCACACACCTAAGTGAGGGGGGGGGGCCCGACCCCAAAAGCCAGCCTAAATTGCGGCCCATAGCTGTAACCTGCAAAACATCAAACAGACAAGCAGTGCACAGAAAACACACATGTAAGATGAGAATAAACCACCCCCCCCAGCAAAGGACCGTATTGGATAACGGGTTTTGTTTCTATCAGAGGCATATGGGGATAGTCAACTCAGCCGGGGGGGGGGGGGGGAGTGGAGAAAAAAAAAAAGAGAAAAGAGTCTGCAGGAACCTCTTCCATCACTAGCCAGGGTCTTGATAGGAGACAGGCCTGTTCTGAGTAGGGCCTCACGAGGGGAAAGTGCAAAGTCTTACCAGGGCAGGTAGTCAAACCAGTTAGGAAAACTGACAGCTGGCTTGGCGATGAAGCTGAATAGATCAGGGAGTTGGTCAGGCGAGCGGAGATGGAATTCTGATCCGTGTTTTCAGACGATCAGGTGAAAAGGGTGGCCCCAGCGGTATGTAGCTTCAGCCTCCCTCACCACCTCCAGCAATGGTCATAGCAGACCTCGCATAACACGGGTTTGCCTGGAGACATCCGGAAAAATCCGTATAGGGGCCCCGTCAAAGTCAATTGGGCCCTTATCCCATGCCAGGCGTAGGATATCTTCCTTAATGGTAAAGAAGTGCACCCTGCAAAGGACATCGCACGGGGGATCCGTGGCAGTGGGGGACCGTGACGTTGAAGGTGGGGCCCTGGGACCTGGTATGCGGTGGACCCTGTCCAGTTCCAATTCTGCTGTGGGTGACTTACCTAGGACTTGGTTCAGGATAGCTACAACAGTAGCACGGAGATCTGGAACCATGGTGGCCTCTGGGATGCCTCGGAGGCGCAAATTGTTTCACCTGCTCCTATTCTCGCTGTCATCTAATCGCAGGTGCACATCAACAAGATGGCGGCGAAAAAACCTGTGTTCTGTCTCTAGGGAGGTTAAACGGGCGTCAGTGGTGTTGTTGGTGGATTCCAGCACAGTCATCCTTTCCTCCACTGTGTCAACTTGCTGCTTCAGGTCATGCAGCTCCCTGGTGAGGGCATTCACTATCGAGGCTGCCATGGCATTAAGGTCCTGTTTGGTAGGCAGACCAGAGACCATGTCTCTAAGGGATCCCTCTGTCAGGCCACTCATACCCCCTGCACTGGCAGTGTGCAGCTGTGATTCTATGACAGGTAAGGCAGGGGACTGTATCTGAGAGTGCATGGGGGGGAGGGAATCATCCTCCAGTGTTGCGGTTCCTGCCTGTGTGCCCCTCTTACATGGAGCTGTGTGTGTGAGTGGAGGGAAGCCCTCCTCCGGTGCTGTGGCCCCCACCTGCGCTCCCCTCTTACTTGCTGCTGTAGGCATGAGTGGGGGGAAGTCCTCCTCCATTGCAGCGGCCCCCGCCTGTGTTCCCTTCTTGCTGGTAGTAGCGGCGCTCGCCGCCGGAACTCGTGGCGGCGCCATCTTGGATCGGGCGGCCGGCGAGGAGACCGGGTGCTGCCGCAGAAAGTAGTGGGTAATTTCGTGCCCCCTCCGGTCCTCGGTGGTCAGCGGGTGTTTGCCGGCTCCGGGCATGTGAATCTGGCTCTGCAGTGTGCTCTACGGGCGGTTCTCAGCCCGTTCCTGTGCAGAGCTCCCGGCGGTGCGTCCTCACGCTTTCATAGCTAAGCCACGCCCCTGTGAGAAATTATCTTTAAGGTCTCATGCACACTGGATGTTTTTGGATGTTTTTTTCCAGCTGCTGCTTTTTCTACAGTCAATAAACTCTCCAGCATGTTATCCTATGTGTCCAGGCACACATAGGCTGTTATCAACTGTTTTTGACACGGGCATTTTTTGGCTGTAAAAGTAAGTAGAGGGTTCTGAGAGGAGATTTTCACCTGTAAAAACGCTGTAATGTCAAACGTTTAACATTTTTGATCCCATTGAAAAAAATAAATGCTGAAAAACGCTAAAAACGCTATCGCAAAAACATTAAAAATCTCACTTCAAAGCTACTGGCATTTTCATAACATTTTTATAACATCCAGTGTGCATGAGGTCTTAATTGTCAGACAGGATTCTAGCAGTCCACTGTTTATTCCTTGTTGGCATTTATGATTTAAAATGTTATTGTTTTGCTTGCTGCATTTCACTTAAATAGTAGAATTCCTTTGTTTGACAAGATAGACTAATCAGTGGATTTTGCATAGCTCCCAACTGATTTGGAACAAAGTCCCCCTGTCCCTCTATCCTCCTCATCGTCCCTCATTTAGAGCTGATCTATAAAGTTGTATTTAACCACTTCCCACCTGGTCAATAGCAGATTGACGTCCGGGAAGTGGTTCTGTTATCCTGACTGGGCGTCATATGACGTCCTTCAGGATAACATGCTGCCACGCGCCCACGGGGGCGTGCATCGCGGCGATCGGTGGAGCAGTGTGTCAGTCTGACACACCGCTATACCGATCTCGGCACAGAGCCACCGGCGGAGGCTCTTTACCACGTGATCAGCCGTGTCCAATTGGACACGGCTGATCACTATGTAAACAGGAAAAGCCGGTGATCGGCTTTTCCACACTCACGTCTGACAGACGCGAGTAGAGGAGAGCCGTTCGGCAGCTCTGCTGACAGAGAGGGGGGGTCTGCGCTGAATGACCGCACAATTGTCATTCAAATTGTGACAGCGCTAAAATCTGAAAATTAGCTTGGGCAGGAAGGTGTCTAAGTGCCTGGTATTGAAGTGGTTAAAATTGACCTTTTATCTGCAAGTTTTAGCCATTGATTCTAATGGTACAATTGTAACTTTCACAAATAAATCCTTTTAATGTTGAGATGAAATGTATCTTTCTCTGAAATAAATTTTCCTTTGCAACATTGTTGCTTCTACTTAAAATATTTTGTTTTTAAGAATGTGGAATGTTTTGATGTTTTGATAAAATATATTTGTATATCTGTCACTTTCACTTGTTTCTCTCCATCTCATAACAATCTATACCCAAACTCACATAGGTGTCTTTACATAGCACAAACAATACCATTGCTGATGCAAATTTAAAATTAGTCACAATTTTTTGTGCTTTTTTTTATTTCCAAATAATCATAATTTAATGTGTACCAACATCAGAAATCAAAATGTAATTCCCAAAAATGTGAGGGTAATATCTCTATTGTACACTGACCCACAAAGAGCCACCAAATATCACAAAATAAATCAAGAAGAATAACTCTTGTGTAATGTAATTCCATCACCTGTATGTCCAATGAAATGCAGTATTTATGTATATTTATGTGTAGGAGGTTTTCACATGTGTCAACTCTGTGGCTTAGAGGTTAGAACTTCTGCTGAGCATCTGAGTTTGAATCCCAAACATGCTGCTTCATGTAGAGAAGTTATCTCATCTTCCAGGTCCTAAAACTAAATGTAGTATTTATGTGTAGGAGGGTTCCACCACCATTCGAATTCTTGCCAGATACACTATTCAATCAAAAGTATTGGGGCACCTGCCTTTACACACGCATGTACTTTAATGGCCAGCCCAGTCTTAAGCCCCATACACACGGTCGGATTTTCACATGGATTCTCTCCAATCGGACAATGTTGTCGAAAAATCCGACCGTGTGTATGCACCATCGGACAGTGTACGTCGGATTGTCCGACGGACAAAGTCCTATCTCCTGCTGGATAGATTTGCCGACAACACGGTCCGATCACACCAAATCCGATCGTGTGTACAGTTGTCCGACGGACAAAGTGCTACGCATGCTCAGATCACATTACAAGACCAAAGCTATTGGCTACTAGCCTCTACGTAGTCCCGTCGTAGGCAACAAACGTCACCACGTTCAGAATGATCGGATTTTCCGACAACTTTGTCCGACCGTGTGTACGCAAAACCAACACCGGACAAAGTACGACGGACATGATCCGACGGACCTGGTCCTCGGATAATCCGACCGTGTGTATGGGGCTTTAGTCCGTAGGGTTAAAAATTGATTTGGCCCACTTTGCAGCTAGAACAGATTCTGGGAAGGCTAGGAAAGCTGCCCATAAGGTTTAGTGTGTCTATGGGAATGTTTGATCATTCTTTCAGTAGTGCATTTGTGAGGCCAGGCACTGATGTTAGATGTTAAGGCCTGGCGCGTAGTCTCTGCACTAATTCAGCCAAAATGTGTTCTATCAGGTTGAGATCAGAACTCTGTGCAGCCAGTCAAGTTCCTCCACCCCAAACTCGCTCATCCATGTCTTTATGGACCTTACTTTGTTCAGTCATGTTGGAACAGATAGGGGCTATCCCCAAACTGTTCCCACAAATTTGGGAGCATGAAATTGTCCCAAAAGTCTTGGTATGCTGATGCCTTAAGAGTTTCCTTCACTGAAACCAAGAGGCCAAGCCCAACCCCTGAAAAACAACCCTACATTAGGGATGAGCCGAACACCCCCCCCCGTTCGGCTCGCACCAGAACCCGCGAACGGACCTAAAGTCTGTGCGAGCTTTAGAACCCTATTAGTTATAATGGATGCGAACGTTTGAAATTAAAAGTGCTAATTTTAAAGGCTAATATGCATGTTAATGTCATAAAAAGTGTTTGGGGACCTAGGTCCTGCCCCAGGGGACATGTATCAATGCAAAAAGAAGTTTTAAAAACTGCCGTTTTTTTCAGGAGCAGTGATTTTAATAATGCTTAAATTGAAACAATAAAAGTGTAATATTCCTTTAAATTTCATACCTGGGGGGTGTCTATAGTATGCCTGTGAAGGGGCGCATGTTTCCCGTGTTTAGAACTGTCTCTGCAAAAAGTGTCATTTTGCAGAGCTATTTAAAATCACTCGCGGCTAATGTTAATTGTCGGCTCCCGTAATACAGAGAACAGTCATTCATTGAAACTCATTCATAAAAAAAAAAAGTAATTTATAAAAAATAAAAAAAATGAAAAAAAAAAAGCGTAGGGGTCCCCCCAAATTCAATAACCAGGCCCTTCAGGTCTGGGATGGATATTAAGGGGAACCCCAGCCAAAAAAAATGGCGTAGGGTCCCCCTCAAAATCCATACCAGACCCTTGAGGTCTGGTATGGATTTTAAGGGGAACCCTAGCCAAAAAAAATGGCGTGGGGTCCCCCTCAAAATCCATACCAGACCCTTATCCGAGCACGCAACCTGGCAGGCCGCAGGAAAAGAGGGGGGGACGAGAGCGGCCCCCCCTCCCGCCTGAACCGTACCAGGCCACATGCCCTCAATATTGGGAGGATGCTTTGGGGGTCTAAGACCCCTAAAGCACCTTGTCCCCATGTTGATGAGGACAAGGGCCTCTTCCCCACAACCCTGGCCATTGGTTGTGGGGGTCTGCGGGCGGGGGGCTTATCGGAATCTGGAAGCCCCCTTTAACAAGGGGACCCCCAGATCCCGGCCCCCCCTGTGTGAAATGGTAAGGGGGTACAAAAGTACCCCTACCATTTCACCAAAAAAGTGGCAAAAATGGTAAAAATGACAGGAGACGGTCTTTGACAATTCCTTTATTAAAATCTTCTTTCTTCTTTCTTCATCCTTCGGTTTCTTCATCTTCTCCTTCCGTCATCTTCTTCCATCTTCTTCCATCTTCTTCTTCCTCCGATCCGCTTCTTCTTGCGCTGGTCTTCTCGTCCTTCTCGTCCGGCATCTTCTTCCGTCGGCGTCGGTGTCGGTGTCTCTGTCTCTTCTTGGGCCGCTCCGCGCAATGGGAGGCTCCCGCTGTGTGAGGCTCCGCTCCGTCTGACAGGTCTTCTATAACGGAGGGCACCTGGTGACCCCGCCCCCTCTGACGTCATGGGGAAAGCCATCATGGAATTCCCCATGACGTTCCCGTGCGTCAGAGGGGGCGGGGTCACCAGGTGCCCTCCGTTATAAAAAACCTGTCAGACGGAGCGGAGCCTCACACAGCGGGAGCCTCCCATTGCGCGGAGCGGCCCAAGAAGAGACACGGACGCCGACGGAAGAAGATGCCGGACGAGAAGGACGAGAAGACCAGCGCAAGAAGAAGCGGATCGGAGGAAGAAGAAGATGGAAGAAGATGGAAGAGGATGGAAGAAGATGACGGAAGGAGAAGATGAAGAAACCGAAGGATGAAGAAAGAAGAAAGAAGATTTTAATAAAGGAATTGTCAAAGACCGTCTCCTGTCATTTTTACAATTTTTGCCACTTTTTTGGTGAAATGGTAGGGGTACTTTTGTACCCCCTTACCATTTCACACAGGGGGGGGCGGGATCTGGGGGTCCCCTTGTTAAAGGGGGCTTCCAGATTCCGATAAGCCCCCCGCCCGCAGACCCCCACAACCAATGGCCAGGGTTGTGGGGAAGAGGCCCTTGTCCTCATCAACATGGGGACAAGGTGCTTTGGGGGTCTTAGACCCCCAAAGCATCCTCCCAATGTTGAGGGCATGTGGCCTGGTACGGTTCAGGCGGGAGGGGGGGGCGCTCTCGTCCCCCCCTCTTTTCCTGCAGCCTGCCAGGTTGCGTGCTTGGATAAGGGTCTGGTATGGATTTTGAGGGGGACCCCACGCCATTTTTTTTGGCTAGGGTTCCCCTTAAAATCCATACCAGACCTCAAGGGTCTGGTATGGATTTTGAGGGGGACCCTACGCCATTTTTTTTTTTTTGTTTTGGCTGGGGTTCCCCTTAATATCCATCCCAGACCTGAAGGGCCTGGTTATTGAATTAGGGGGGACCCCTACGCTTTTTTTTGTTTTTTATTAATGAATGACAGTTCTCTGTGTTACAGGAGCCATCAATTCATTAGCCGCGAGTGCTTTTAAATAGCTTTTTTCCTGCAAAAATGACACTTTTTTGCAGGGAAAGTTCTAAGCACAGGAAACCTGCCCCCCTTCACAGGCCACCTATAGACATCCCCCAGATGTGATACTGCAATGCTGTTCTAACAGCACGCACACACATATCCCCAGAAATAGAGCACATATTGTCAGCAGCACACTGACACGCTGACACTGACTGAAACATAATATGCGAGGCCGCTGAGCTATAATTGGCTACAGGCATCCTGCCTGTAGCCAATTATGGCTCTCCTCGCTGCCGGCGCTGTGATTGGCCAAGCATGCGGGGTCACAGTGCATGCTTGGCCAATCATCAGCCAGCATTGTACTGCGACTAGCGCAATGCATTGCGGTGCCGTTCGCATCACACAAATTTGATGCGAGCGCCCCCAATAGTTCTGGGCTCGCCGAGCGAGCGAACGCCCGGTGCTCGATTCGAACATGGGTTCGAATCGAACACCGGGCCCATCCCTAACCTACATCATAATCCCCCCTCCACCAAATGATTTGGACCAGTGCACAAAGCAAGGTCCATAAAGACATGGATGAGTGAGTTTCGGGTGGAGGAATTTGACTGGCCTGGACAGAGTCCTGAAAACAACAGAACAACTTGGGGATGATTTAGAGCAGAGACTGTAAGCCTTCTCGTACAACATCTGTGCCTAACCTCTCACAAATACACTTGAAAGAATGGTCAAACATTCCCATAGACACACTCCCAAACCTTGTGGACAGCCTTCCCAGAAGAGTCGAAGGTGTTATAGCTGTAAAGGGTGGACCAAATTAATTTTGAACCCTACGTACTAAGACTGGAATGCAATTACAATTCCTGTGCGTTTAAAGGCAGGCTTCCCAATACTTAGGCCAATATATTGTATATTGCTTATGACACTGAGCATCGCTATGGACTTAGGGCTGGTTCACACCACAGAGATGCAGAGAACATGTGCAAGGCTGCATGCTGGCTAAGTGGGTAGCAAAACTGTCTAGCAGCACTGGGGTTGCTGGTTCAATTCCCCAATATGCTAATGCTTGTGTCAAAGTTTATATGCTCTCTCTGTGTGGGTTTCTCACTACAATCCAAAAACATGCTGGAATTTTATTTGTCTCCTGTCGAAATAGTGTCTAATGTAAGAAAGTTAGTTTTGGACTTTATATTGGAAGCTTATTGCAGCCAGGGACTGATGTTAATGTTTGTTAGCACTAATCATGCCCAGGGGTTTGGACATTTTAAATTGTAGGGTTTACACCGCACAGGTACAGGGGGTCCCCGGGTTACGAACCCGTTAGGGACTTTCCTCCTGTTTGAAATCCGGAAATGTTCGCAAGTCAGCCACGCATGCACAGAATGACAATTACGGACATTTCCGATGTTCTGTCGAATGCCGTTCTGCGCATGCGCGGCAAATTACGGACATTTCCGACATTTTCCAGGGCTCCGTCTGGCTGCGCATGCGCAGAACAGCAGATGGTCCGGAGTAGTTCGTAAGTCGGGTGTTCGTAAGTCGGGGGACCTGGGCTAACACAGTTGCGAATAGTATTATGTGTTTCTGCCCATCAGGTGCAATCACTTTAGACATACACGAACAGATAGATTGAAAGATATCTGGTGGGCGTGTACTTCTATTGGGCGTGTGTCAGTGTGCTAACAATACAACCTACCGTATATAAAGGGCTGCAGTAGGGTGGCTGTTTTGCATGGGAAGGCCAGGTTTCTTGCTGTGATTGGGGGGGGGGGGTGAAGAAATGATATTGTGCCTATTGACAAACTCCCAACTAGGGGCTGTTTGCTGAAATTCTTGTGCATTTTTTCAATCAAATGTGGGTTTATGTGGCCATGCTGTCAATGTTGTGTGTGTATTGTTCCTGTCTGTCCATGCAAACATGGTTTGAGAGCATGTGCTGACCTTCTACTCTTTGATCTCATTGTTTAATCATCTACACAGAAATGCAGCTTCCAGCAGAACATGGTCACCAATGTATGTATGTGTGTGGATTTGTGGGATGGTGGCGGGTGTTATATTTTGAACATGTGGCTTTTTTAATATTATGTTGGAATGCTTTGTAAGAATAATGACTGCTAACCACTTGCCGCCCGCCCTATTAAAAAATGACGGCTGCAAAGTGGTTTGAAAATCCAACTGGGCGTCATATCACATCCTTCAGGATTCACCGATATTGCGCGCCCCCGGGGGCGCTTACCACGGTGATCAGGGATGACGCTTGTCCCTTGGACACAGCGCATCCCTGATCAGGGTAAACAGCCAATGAAATTGCCTGTTTACTATGTGATCGGCTTTGTCCAATAACAGCTGGTCACATGTCAAAACAAATTGCGCACGCGCGCAATGCGGAGATGGCGCGTGTCACTTGGACACAGCGCATCCCTGATCAGGGTAAACCCACGTTATTGGCTGTGTCCAATCACAGCCGGTCACAAGTATAAACATTGTGGCGGTTTCCAGGGAACTCTCCTTCTCTCTCCTCACACCGACCGTGAGAGATCTGATCAGTGAGTGAAACACTTTTTTTAAATATTTACTGTCTGCACAACACGAAATCCCCTTACCAATAAAGAGAACCTGTCACAGCCCATCAGGACCTGTCACAGCCCATCAGGATCTGTCACAGCCCATCAGGACCCGTCACAGCCCATCAGGACCCGTCACAGCCCATCAGGACCCGTCACAGCCCATCAGGACCCATCACAGCCCATCAGGATCCGTTACAGCCCAGCAGAACCCGTCACAGCCCAGCAGGACCCGTCACAGCCCAGCAGGAACGTCACAGCCCAGCAGGACCTGTCACAGACCAGCAGGACCCGTCACAGCCCATCAGGATCTGTCGTAGCCCATCTGGATCTGTCACAGCCCCCCTTCAGCACCGCCATTTGTACCGCCATCAGCACAGTCACCACTATCTGCACCGCCATTGGTACCATCTGGATCTGAAAGCCCATCTGTCACAGCCCATCTGTCACAAAGGCCACCATCAGTACCACTAACAGTACTGCTATCAGTACCGCCATCGGTACCATCTGGATCTGACAGCCCATCTGTCACACATGCCCGACATCACTACCACCGCACAGTTCCGCCATAAGTACCATCACACAGGCCATCAGTAACCTGTCAGTACCATCACACAGGCCCGCCATCAGTGAGCTGTCAGTAGCACCACCATTTCCGTCACACAGGCCTGCCAAAAGTACCACCATCATGTCCCAAAGAGTTTACACAGCTGAGGAGGCATATAACATCTTTACCATGTTGGTGGGGAGCTCTCATTATCCGATTCTGGTTCGGAATACGAGCCAGTGGAGGGTAGTGGATCGGAGTCTGAGTCAGTGGAGGAAACCACCCCTCCTAAAAGAGTAAGGCGATCAGGACCTAGATCAGGATCAAGATCAGAACACCTGCCTACTGCCAGCAGTGCCAGACCCCAAGAAGAGGAATTGCACATCCAGCCCAAAGAATCCGGGCCCCGTCCTACCTTCCTGATGCCCTGGCAAACCCCTTATGGTTGCCTGCCAACTCAGGATCCGCTACAATCCCCCCTTTCACTGCACAGCCAGGTGTGCAGCCCAACACTTCAAATTTTGCACATTTGGACTATTTCTATTTGTTTTTCCCCGAAGATTTTTTGCAGTGCATGGTGGACCAAACAAATCTCTATGCAGAGAAATTTATTGCTGCCAACCCCAGTTCGTTCTACACCCATATGTTCCATTGGCGACGTCTCACACTAGACAAATTCAAATTCAAATTGTTTTTGGGCCTTACTTTTAATATGGGGCTTACAAAGAAAAACTAACTGCATGCCTACTGGTCCACCCACCCCATCCACCACATGCCCTTATATTCTTCTGTTATGTCCAGGACACGGTACAATATGATTACGCGTTTCCTACATTTCAATGACAATTCGCAGTGCCCAAGATCATCCCAACCACGACAAATTATATAAGCTTCGCCCCCTAATAAATTCTTTTACCAGACGATTTTCTGAAGTCTTTATCCCCGACCAAAATATTTGTGTAGACAAATCCCTTATCCACTTTACTGGCCGGCTGCAAATGAAGCAGTATATCCCAAGTAGTAGAGCCAGGTACGGTGTGAAATTGAATAAATTATGTGACAAAGCCACTGGATACGTGTACTCATTTTGTATTTATAAGGGCAAAGGCTCCCAGCTCCAGCCCCGTGAGTGCCCCACATATATAGGAACCAGTGGTAAAATTGTGTGGGACCTTGCATACCCCCTGTTCAAAAAAGGTTACCACTTATATGTAGATAATTACTACAGCAGCTTGCCCCTTTTCCGTCACCTGTATCATGAAAAAACCCTGGCCTGCGGTACCTTCCGAAAAAATAGGAAGGGCTTCCCACTGAATTTACTATCAAAACAGCTACAAAAGGGGGAAGCCGCATTCATAAGGAATGAGGAGGTGTTGGCCAAGAAGGATGTTCACATGATGACTACCATTCACAATGACACCTTGATGGAGGTTCAGAGAAGATGTGGCCCTGTAGTAAAGCCTAAATGTATCCATGACTACAATCTTTATATGGGGGGTGGATTTAAATGATCAGATGATGCAACTATATTTTTCAACCTGCAAGTCCAATTATTGGTATAAAAAAGTTGCATTTCATCTGTTTCATATGGCCGAGTTCAAATAATTTGTCTGGTATCAAAAATCACCCGAAAACCAACCCATCACCTACCTCAATTATATTGAAAACATTATTACTGCCCTTATTTACCAGCAAGGACCCGCCCCAGGAAGCATTCGCTCTGATAGTGTGAGTCGACTTCATGAGCAACATTTTCCCTGCAGAATCCGGAAGAAGATGCCAAAAGAAATGTGTATGCTCAAGTAGAGGAGCTAGAAGAGATACAAGTTATTATTCTCCCCAATGTCCCTCCCAACCTGGCCTATGTATCGGTGATTGTTTCAAAAATTATCACACATCCATCAGATATTAGTTCCCCTTATTAGTAACAGACTGCCATTTCCCCATTTCAATTACCTGTGTGCATCATTTGCCTGCCACTGTGTTTCTACCTTCCATGTTAACTGACCCTTGCCTGTTTACCGACAATGTCTTTGCCTGCCGCTTTAACCACGTTTCTGACTTCCATGTGCACCAACCTCAGCCTGTTTACCGACGAGGCCTTTTCCTGCCGTTTTAACCACGTTTCTGACTTCCACATACACCGACCTCGGCCTGTTAAATCGACCATGTTTTTGCCTGCCACTTGGACTGATCTTTTTCCCTTCTACTTCAGTACACAGGGGTCTCACATATGTGAGGGACTTCAGAATAGGGTTCTGAGTAGAGAAAATCAGTTTTTGGTTTTCTGTGTTCCCAGAACAGGGTCTGGTTGCCCAGAGACTTCAAAGAGATTTGGGTGGGGGAAGCCTCTACCCCTGTCCCCTGGCCCTAAGCTTGATGGCCCTTCCTGCTGCCTGGACCAATACTTTGGCTGTGCTGACCATATCTCGGCCTACTGCCTCTACTGACTATAGACAGTATTTCTGCCTGGACATCTCTGCCTGCTACTTGGACCAATGCTTTGGCTGTGCTGACAGTA
>CM053029.1:221501779-221624635 GCA_028564925.1 Lithobates sylvaticus
AGATAGGGAGGAGAAGCAGGCGGAACTTACATTGCACAGGAGGGACACACCAGACTGCTAATGTTTTAGGAGCGAGGCATGAACCATGTACGGTCACATCTGGCGCTCCCAGGACACCGGCACATGGCTCTGCAGTGTGGGCTTTTTTTAACGTGTCCGCTGCTTACAATAGTGTTGCCATCTGCAGCATTTGCATGCAACGCATAAGTCGCGGTAAGCCCAACACTCACCTAGGGACGACCGCCTTAAGAAGGCACATGAGCTGCCATCACGAGCCCAGTGGGAGCAATGCTGTCAGAACCCACAAAGCCACACTCCAGGCTCTCACCGTCCAGCCAGGTGAGACTTTGCCATGCTGTGCTGCGTTTGTTGTGCCTGGAAGCCAAGAGCCACACTGGCCCTGCACTCCTTTCAGCTTTGCGTTCACAGTCAGATCAGTGGCTAACACCGCTCAATTTGACAGATGGTAAAGTGGTGTGTAACAACGGTGCTTAGCGCGTTGAAACAGGGCAAAATTACACATGTGCTATGCACGGCACACATCTTAAACTTGGTCGTGCAGCGATTCGTTGTCAAATACCCTGGGGTCCAGGACATCTTGCGGCAGGCAAGGAAAATCTCGGCCCATTTCAAACGATCTTACACGGCTATGGCTCGCCTTGCTGACATTCAGCGGCGACACAATCTGCCGGTCAGACGTCTTATTTGTGATTGCCCGACGCGATGGAACTCAACCTTCTATATGCTTGATAGGCTGCTCCAGTAGAAACGTGCAGTTAACAACTGCCTGTATGAACTCTGAGGCAGAACAGGTTCTGGGAGCTTGTTTTTTTTTCACCGCGCCAGTGGCTGCTCATGCGCGATGCATGCAGACTTCTGCGGCCATTTGATGAGATCACCAAACTGGTCAGTCGCAGCCATGGAGCCATCAGTGACATCGTACCTTACGCCTTCTTTATGGAGCGTGCATTGCGTTGTGTCATTGATCAAGCCATGGGGGAGCAGGAGCAAGAAGATGAGGAAGTCGCAATGCTGGATGAATTACCAGGGGGGGGGCTACTCTATCTGAGACAAGTCTGAAGAGGAGTCAGAGGAGGATGGTGCCGGGGCGGATTAGGAGGAGCAAGAAGAGCATGCTTTAAACCTTACTGGGATCCCTGTTGTTGTCCGTGGATGGGGGGAGGAGAACAAGGAGGACGACATTATCCTGGATGATGAGCAGGAGCCAGGCCACCACACCGCTTCCAGTTTAATGCAAATGGGGGCCTTCATGCTCCAGTGTTTTAACAGGGACCCCCGTATAAAAAGCATAAAGGGCACGGACCATTACTGGGTGGCAACGTACTTAGACCCCCGGTACAAACACAAAATGGTGGAAATGTTACCACCATCACAGAGGGCTGTCAGAATAGAGCACTTACAGGCCTTGCTTAGAGAAATGCTGCATTCTGCTTTTGCGTGCGCTGGAATTTCCACTCCCAGAGAAAGAGTTGCGGGTACCAATCCAATAGCGCCTGCAAGAAGAGGGCGGTTTGAAGATGTGTTGGTCACTTCTGATATGAGATCATTCTTTCAGCTGACCCATCGACAGGTGTCATCCGGATCCAGCATCAGGGAACGCCTAGACCGACAGGTGTCCGACTACATTGGGTTAACGGCCGATGTGGACGCTCTGAGAAGTGATGAACCCCTGGACTACTGGATGGGTAGGCTTGACCTCTGGCCAGAGCTTGTACAATTTGCAATTGAACTGTTGGCTTGTCCCTTGTCCAGTGTCCTGTCCGAAAGGACGTTCAGCGCAGCAGGGGGGATCGTGACCGATAAGCGCACTCGCCTAGCTCACGACAGTGTTGACTACCTCACATTTATAAAAATGAATGAGGCATGGATCTCGGAGGAATTCAACACATGTGGCCAGTAGACCATGTATATGCATAACTCTATAAACGATTTATATAATCTAGCACAGTGGTCATCATCAACCCTGTCCTCAGGGCCCACTAACAGGCCAGGTTTTATGTATTACCTTGGGGAGATGAGATGCAGACTAGAATACTGAAATCACTGAGCAGCAAATGATATCACCAATGATGTATTTCAGTTATCTTGCAAACCTGGCCTGTTAGTGGGCCCTGAGGACAGGGTTGATGACCACTGATCTAGCACATGGACCTTTTTTCTACCTTTGGCTCACTTGTAGAAAAAAAGCACACCGTACTATATGCCCGTACCCTTTGAAGAGGTTGAGCGGTGTCATATTTTTGGGTCCCGCAACAACTTGCTGGTGTCAGTACTCTCTATCTCGGTGCTGGTGCCAGTGCTCTCTATTGCAGTGCTGGTGTCAGTGAGGAAGATAGCAGCGGAGAAGCCAATCAGCAGACAGTGCCAGCACCATGGCTGAGGATCAGCACTGGACTGGTGCCTCCGGACCACCAGAGTGGAGCCCTGCATAGGTGGGGGTAAGGGCCGGGCAGAGGGAGGGGTCAGGGGCTCAAGCACAGGTTGGCACACTGGCACAGGACTGCGCTGCTCCTGCACCCCCTTCATAGCCTGGCCTGACCTTGCCTCTCCTCCATGGCCTTCATGCGCTCCTGAATTGACAAAATTTCACAGATAAAAAAAGAATGCTTGTCGTTGTCGATCCCAGATTCACTTAATACTTCTGGTATGTCAGTGTCCATGTTGTGGGACTATGTGTGCACAGCTAGTAAGTATTTTGTGGCTGAAAATATGACCTGGAGGTTTTTAAGGTTCGCCTGCCATTAAAGTCAATGGGGCCCACCGCGAACCGAACATTTAAGCACGTTCGCGGATCGCGTTTCGCGAAACGTCCAGTCTGAAGTTCGTCCATCACTAGTGCCCAACAAACAGAAAGAGATTGTTTGGATGGGTTTGCACGAATGTTTGCTGACAAGGACCTTTTTGAAATTGAGAGATTTGGTGAGAAATGAGAGATGTGGTGGAATTGAAAGACTAAGACATGTGTTTATGGAGTGCTTTTTTGTTAAAAATGTTTGGGGTAGGTTGGCGGGTTTTGTGAAAAATGCGTTGGGGGGTGAAGGAGGTTACACAAGTTATTTTTGTATGGTTTGGTGGGTCTGATGTGAAGAGGAGGGGATGGATTTTGTCAGCAATTGTGAAGGAGGGGGTTTGGGAAGCAAGATGTGGCTACAGAAAAGGAAGCTTTGTTCTGTCTGAGGAAGAATGTACAGAGTGGGTGCTGAGTAAATTGTATCATGTTTTGTTATATGATCGGAAGAGGTTAGGTGTGGCGGAGGCAGATGCTTTTTGGAATTTTGGGAGGTAGAAGTTGGGATGGTAAAAATAATGCCGCGTACACATGACCGGCCTCAAAATGTGACTTAAGAGAGCCGATGGTTATAGACGTAATGAGATAAGGTGATCAGCTTGGCGTGCACTGCAAAGAATCACACAAACAGCATGTAACAAGTCCACTGTACTTTATGGCTGGAATAATTTCATTTTACATAACAATACATCATTAACATTTTTATAATCACATTTATAACCATTAACAATATATAATACATATTTTAACTGAAGTATTTTAAAACGTAGTTACGATATTGACCATTATTATCTTTTAATAACATATATTCCTGTTATTCAGTGTTATAGATAATTATCTTTATGATACACTTTAACTGTGCAATACTCATACTGGCGATGCATTGCTTTAATACAAACATTTCGGTAGTTCCCTTTTTTAACCACTAGATGGTGCACATTGCCTGTATATGTATGAAGCAAGGCCTAAGCTTTCACACAAGAGGTTTTTTACTCATTTTGATAGCTTTTAAACATGTGCTTTTTTCAACTTTATTGAACTTGCATAAATCAGGTTTAAATATACCTATGTAGAACAGTCAAGAGCTTATAATATACATTTTAGACATTTGTTCTGACTAATGCAGTATTTTCATGCTTTCCACTGTTTCTCACACATGCTGTTCTAAACTTCAAATTACAGCAAAACTATAGCATCAAATCTGCTAAAACTTTCCCTGCATCTGCTCAAGATGTTTAGGAATCCTACTATCATAGCTTAATACAGATTAGGAACGATTTAGAGTACATACCTGCAAAGAATCACACAAACAGCATGTAACAAGTCCACTTGACTTTATGGCTGGAATCATTTCATTCCAGTCACATGGTGTGTGTGGCCTTATATAGACACTGGTTGTGTACCTTCTCTGCCATCTACTGGTTATTGCTAGAATAGCAGGAAGGTATTTCTTTGCTTAGAAATAAAATAAAAAATTAATATGTACTTTGCTTTGGGGTGTCTGTTTTGTGACCATATAGACCCCAGTCCGTCACACTCTCCCCTCCTTCAGTTAATGGCTCCCGACATTAAACTCAATTGGTATCTGAACACTATTTAGTGATTTAAGTAACCCAGATAGGTACTTGTTGCCACCAAGGAGCTATGTTAACTACCTGGCATGTCATGGGAGTAGCTAGCATTGTAGGAGTTTGTACGGTGTGAATCTGACTTGGTATGTATCTTGGCTGACCTAGTGTGTCATATGTAAAGATCTCTTTAGGCTTAGCTTGTCTGGTAGATCTTCTGACAGGAGTTGAGTCTTCTCCATCAACATCATTCTCCATTTGCACATCTTGGTTCACAGGTAAGTCTTGACTTGATGAGGGTAATTCAGCAGTGTCTAGTCCCACCATGTCTGTAGCCCAGATTTGGTCGCCAACTACTGTTCCATCATTTTGTTCTTGTTCAAGATTGGGTGTGGTAGTTGTAGGATAGAACTCTTCAGCAGAAACTCTTAATGGGATTTTCTGTACGTTTTGAGAGTTTTGTTGAGACACAACACGATCATGACTTTCTGTAGTCTCTGGTATATAAGGATAATACCATCTTTCTTCATCTGAACATTCTTCTTCTTGGTCCAGATCCATTCTGGTCTCCTTTCTGTTACTTGATTGTCTTTGTTTCATCTGTACTTTTGGAA
This sequence comes from Lithobates sylvaticus, assembly GCA_028564925.1. Lineage (NCBI taxonomy): Eukaryota > Metazoa > Chordata > Amphibia > Anura > Ranidae > Lithobates > Lithobates sylvaticus. The sequence continues at coordinate 221,506,771 of CM053029.1, forward strand.
TGTGTCCTTCAATTGGTAGGTCATTTACTGGTAGTAAAAGATTTCTGTGCAGTACTCGAATAGTCTTTTTACCACTTTCAGGCTGAATTTTGTACACAGGCCCATCTTTGATTCTTTCTACCACTTTGTGTACTGATTCTTCCCAGTAAGAACGAAGTTTACCAGGTCCTCCTCTTTCAGAGAGATTTCGTACTAAGACCCGATCACCCGGTTGAAGAGGTGCTCCTTTTATCTTCTTGTCATAGTACTTCTTCCCTTTAGCAGATGATTTTTGGCTATTCTCGGATGCGATTTTGTAAGCTTCTTGCATTCTGGATGCCCATTTTTCAGTAAATGTTGGTTGACTTTCTGATTCCTTTTCCAAATTTAGGTTGAGCATTAGGTCAATTGGCAAACGAGGAGATCTTCCGTACAATAGAAAGAATGGCGAGTATCCTGTGGCTTCATGCCTGGTGCAATTGTATGCATGAACCATATGTGGAAGATATTCTTTCCAATCTGACTTTTTCTCTTCCTCTAAGGTGCGAAGCATCTGTAACAAAGTACGGTTCAGTCTCTCCACTGGGTTACCCTGTGGATGGTATGGAGTAGTTCTTGAATGAGAAATCCCTGCCAATCGTTGCAATGTCTGAAATAAGTTGTTTTCAAATTCTCTTCCTTGGTCATGGTGGAGTTTCTCTGGATAGCCAAAACGTGGTATGAAATCTTGAAAGATCTTTTCTGCCGCCGTTTTTCCAGATTTGTTCTTAGTTGGATACGCTTGTGCAAAGCGTGTAAAATGGTCAACTATTACAAGTATATACTCATATCCTCCTTTGCTTTTCTCCAAGTGAAGATAATCAATGGATACTAACTCCAAGGGTGAACTGGTAGTAATCGAACCCATAGGTGCTCTTTCGGTGATATTTGGACGCTTTTGTTTGATGCAGCTGCACTTCTTCAGCACATATTCATCAATGTCTCTTTGCATAAATGGCCAGTAAAAGCGTTCACGTGCTAGGTGGATTACCTTGTCAGTACCAATGTGACCCATGTCATCATGAAGATTTTTTAAGACCAATGGTTTTAACTTTTCTGGTAGAACTAGCTGTTTTCGGGTTCCAGAGTGTCGGTAGAGGATTCCTTCATCAACTCTGAGTTTGTTCCATTCATGTATCAAACGTCTTGTTTTGCTGGTCATACTCTCCTTTTCTTTGTGGTTTGGAATCCAGTCAGTCATTCTCCTTAAGCCAGACCACTTCTCTAATGTTGGTATCGTCTTGTTGTAATGCTCTGATATTCTCCTGAGTCATTGGGCAGATTGTCTGTCCTTTCAGCAATTCTTCGGCCACATCACTTTCTGAGTGGATAGTCAATGAAGCCACCCATAGTGCCTCTTCTTCGTCGACAGCTTTGCTCCCTTGCCACATAGCTGACACAACCTCAGATGGTACAAGCTCTGTGTACTCACTCAGATTCTTTGTGAGTTCCACCGGAAATCGTGACAGTGTATCCGCGTCTGCATTCTGTTTACCTGGTCTGTACTTGATATCGAAGTGGAAATCGGCCAACTCGCCAACCCAGCGATGACCCACAGCATTCAGTCTGGCAGTACTCAATACATATGTCAATGGGTTGTTGTCTGTGTAGACTGTGAATGTTGGAGCGTAGTACAAGTAATCTCTGAATTTGTCACAGACTGCCCACTTGAGAGCTAAAAACTCAAGTTTACCAGAGTGAAGATGGTAATTGCGCTCTGCTGGAGTCAATGTTCTGGAGCCAAACCCAATAACACGAAGTTTTTCTCCTTGTCGCTGGTACAGTACAGCACCTAGGCCTTCATTGGAAGCATCAGTGTGTAAGACGAAGGGTAAGTCAAAATCAGGGTATGCTAGTATTGGTGGATTGGTTAGCATGTCCACCAGTCTGGATACTACAGCTTGATGTTTGGGTGTCCATTGAATCGGTGTTTTAGACGGCACTTGGGCTTTGTTCCCGTTTTTCTTTGTAGGTTCCCCTCGACTGTTTTTGGTGATGGATGTAGCAGATTCTTTCTCAGTGTTCTGCAAAAGTTCATACAGTGGTTTAGCAAGTCGAGAGAAATCTTGAATGAAGGACCTGTAGTAACTCAGGAATCCTAACAAAGATCTGACTCCTCCCACAGTTTTTGGTTCTTTCCTTTTCAAATGTAATACCGCTTCAAGATCTTTTGGGTCAATTTTTATGCCTTCTTCTGACACCATTCGTCCAAGGTATCGAATCTGTCGTTTAAAGAGTTCACACTTCTTCGGTCTAAGTTTGATACCATGCTCGCGCATTCGACTAAGCACTTGCCTAATATCATTGACATGCTCCTGAAAAGTTTTGGAGTAGCAAAGTACGTCATCCAGGTATGGAGAACAACATTTGTCTCTGATGCCCTCTAGTACATTCTCCATGCATCTTTGAAAAGCTGCTGGGGCATTAGTTAATCCAAACGGAATACGATTCCACTCTAGGAGTCCCCAGGGGGTGCTGAAAGCCGTCAGATGTCTGGAGTCTTCATGCACAAAGCCTTGATGATACGCACTACCCTGGTCCAGGATTGAGAACCATGTAAATCCTCCTAAGCTATCCAGCAGATCTTGTATTCTGGGTAGTGGATGTCTATCTGGGATAGTCTTTCGGTTTAACTCCCTAAAGTCAACACATAGTCGTAGGCTACTGTCCTTCTTTCGAACACAGACAACTGGTGATGAGTATGCGGAAGAAGATTTCGTTACCCAACCTCGATCAAGAAGGTTTTGGATATATTCTTTCACTTCCTTGTATAAGGGTTTCGGTATCGAATTGTAGCGTTTCTGGACAGGAGTTTCATCTTTCAGATTTATCCTCAGTTTCAGGTTAGGAATGCATCCTATGTCTCCCTCATCTCGAGCAAAGACATCTGATTCGTCATATAACATTTGTCTCGCTATCTCCTGTTCTTCTTCTGAGAGATCTTCCAAATTGACAGGTGGGTGCCACTTAACAGATTTGTTAGTGGGTAGCTGATTTCCAGTGTCCACTTGATTCAACTGGTTTACATGAAATACCCTTTTCTTCTGGTCAATTCCTTTACCATCGTTTTTGTTTGGAGACAACGGTAGAATCTCGGCTGCTGGAGAAATGGTACCCAATACTGTTCTGGGCGGAAGGTAGATATCATGTTGAGCACGGTTCAGTATAGGTATCTTCACCAGTTTAGAGAACCCATTTGGCACATCTACCACTGAAGGAAATAGTTCAAGTCCTTCCTCAACTGGATATTCTGGAAGTGGTTCAAATGGCATGATTCCTCCTTTTGGCCACGCTCTAATTCTGCATTTGACTTCACAGATCTCGCCTCCTTTAATCTGGAGTCCCTTCTTCCCCACTTTGACCATACGACTATCGAACATTTCCCCTGGGTCAGTTGCTTGACTGACAGCATTGACAATGTTATTCGCTACACTCTGTCTTACTTTCATAGCTTCACTCAGCAAGATAGTCAGGTTTTGGGTGCTGTTTGGTCGGTCACGGTTTTCTCTGATCAATTCTTCGATCACATTAAACCCAAGAATTGGTGTGTCATTACAGCAGTCACTCACCAGCATTGGCACATAGATGGTGGAGTTTCCATGTCCACTACTTTCAAATTCCAGGCAGACTTCAATCCATCCGATGAATGGAATGATAGAACCATTTGCAGCTGTAATGGATAAGTTGTCATCACAAAGTAAATCTTGTATGTGCCTAATGGAGATGCTGGGTAGAAACTTTTCTAACCATGCCTTCCCGACAATGCTGACCTGAGCTCCTGTGTCCATCAACATGTCCACTGGAACACCATTCATCTGACATGACAGTAGGCATTTTCCTCCAATTAATTGTGCTATGCGTTGTTTGGAGAATCCCTTCTCTTTTGGGAGTGTTCTAGTTGACCGGTGGGTGAATACCCTGTTTACCTTTGCACGGGACAGATCATTTGAGGTGGTCACTGGTTGTCCCTTCCCAGTGACCGTCTGTCGTTTCCCGACTGCCTTCTTTTCTTCAAGCAATCAACCGCTCTGTGTCCTGTCCAACCACAGTAGAAACAATGGTAGCAGTTCGGACTCTCTCGTTTAATGCAATCATCACACCTGGGCTTGCAGTGAGCTGTATCTGGAACTTGAACATTGGTTAGTGGCTTAGTCATTTGGTTTCCAACAACAGGAGTTTGCTTCATCATCTTTTCCAGGTTCTTTGTGAGAGCAGAGACCTGTGTTGTTAGTTCCGTTAATGCAGTGTGATTTGCTCTAGCATCTCCCTCAACTCTCTTTTGCAAGGTGTCTTTTTCACTATTCCCTGGTGTCTGTGATGAATGAACAGTAAGAGGTTTATGTTTAGGTGCACTGTTTAAGCGTCTCTGCCTTTCTGTTTCCTCATCAACTGATCTGGTGACCTGCTCTATGATAAAGTCATCCGTTACTGTCAAATCAGACACGTAAGGCTTGATATCTCGTCTAACATTAGAATTTTTCTCATTTAGTCCCTGATACAGTGTATGAAGGAATATGCCTTGCACCAGTTTTTTGTCATAGTTAAGCTCTCGCCTATCATGTTGTGATGTAGACAGAACTTTTTGTTTTAACCCCACTAGCCTGTAAACAAATTGTTGTGCTGTTTCTCTTTCTTGTTGGGTAGCATTGCTAAGGTCCTGAAATAACTCATTACCACTACGTTCTCTCATATGTGACTTCAAAAACCTTTTCAATTCAGCAACAGTAAGATCATCTTTGTCAGTCAACATATCTTTAAAATGACCAGGTTTGATTATTCTCAACACGGTGCGTATAATTTCAGATTCAGGGAATTTCTCTGTTAAACCCTCGTCAATTTGTCTGCACGCGCTACTGTAACTCATGTCCGAACCATGATCTGAAATTACACCACCATGCATTTTGAATTCTCTACGTGGCAATAAAGCAACAACATCAGTTAATCTCACCACCTCTGATACCTGTTCAGTCCTTGCAGTCCCACTACTTATTTTTTTTGCAGCGGTTGCAATGTCCACAGTTGGTGTACTTTCCTTGTTAAGTTTTAGTTCATTGATCTGGTCTTGGATGATGAGTAGGTAAGACATACCTTGATCTTCTAACTTTTCCAGCTGATCACTTCTCAAGTAGTCTTCAATAAATTCAACGAGTTCCATTTCATTGGTACCAGTCACTGATGGAACGTCCACGTCTCTTTCATCTTCCAGCGTAATAGCGAGGCTATGCAGCTGTTCTTCACTAAGCAGATGAATTTGTTTCCGGATATCCCACATCAGCGCACGACGAGGAGACGCCATCTCTGTTGCACTCTGAAGACTTGCACTCACGAGGCAGACGACACTCACGACTCTCCTTGTAGCTCTGCAGTAGGCTCACGCTTGTCTCGCGCTTCCCTCTCACTGGTAACACAACGAATCCCGGCACACGAGCCCCCAAAATGTTACCGGCCTCAAAATGTGACTTAAGAGAGCCGATGGTTATAGACGTAATGAGATAAGGTGATCAGCTTGGCGTGCACTGCAAAGAATCACACAAACAGCATGTAACAAGTCCACTGTACTTTATGGCTGGAATAATTTCATTCTTACATAACAATACATCATTTACATTTTTATAATCACATTTATAACCATTAACAATATATAATACATATTTTAACTGAAGTATTTTAAAACGTAGTTACGATATTGACCATTATTATCTTTTAATAACATATATTCCTGTTATTCAGTGTTATAGATAATTATCTTTATGATACACTTTAACTGTGCAATACTCATACTGGCAATGCATTGCTTTAATACAAACATTTCGGTAGTTCCCTTTTTTTAACCACTAGATGGTGCACATTGCCTGTATATGTATGAAGCAAGGCCTAAGCTTTCACACAAGAGGTTTTTTTACTCATTTTGATAGCTTTTAAACATGTGCTTTTTTCAACTTTATTGAACTTGCATAAATCAGGTTTAAATATACCTATGTAGAACAGTCAAGAGCTTATAATATACATTTTAGACATTTGTTCTGACTAATGCAGTATTTTCATGCTTTACACTGTTTCTCACACATGCTGTTCTAAACTTCAAATTACAGCAAAACTATAGCATCAAATCTGCTAAAACTTTCCCTGCATCTGCTCAAGATGTTTAGGAATCCTACTATCATAGCTTAATACAGATTAGGAACGATTTAGAGTACATACCTGCAAAGAATCACACAAACAGCATGTAACAAGTCCACTTGACTTTATGGCTGGAATCATTTCATTCCAGTCACATGGTGTGTGTGGCCTTATATAGACACTGTTTGTGTACCTTCTCTGCCATCTACTGGTTATTGCTAGAATAGCAGGAAGGTATTTCTTTGCTTAGAAATAAAATAAAAAAAATAAAAAATCAATACGAAAAAAAAAAAATGTGGGGTACTTTGCTTTGGGGTGTCTGTTTTGTGACCATATAGACCCCAGTCCGTCACAGTGGAGCTCTAGGCTGTGGGTGTCTACCCACTTCATTGTTTTTAGCAACAGTCTCGTTTTTGTGCTCCACCAAAGAACTCTGTTTAACTTTGCTCTTAGAAGGGGTACTAAAACGGATACCAGATTCCTGTTTCTTTACTTCAGTCATAGTTTCAGTGAAAGTAAAGTCTTTCTCTCAAAACCACTCTTAGGACCGGTGACATTGGGTGATGTGGCAGTAGCCCTTTTATTATTTGAGCATTATTAATTTGTCAACATCCGTATGAGAGATTACCTTTTCAGTGAGCAATCTCCCTAGAAGTACTTCTAGCCTCCTCCACAAGCACAGAAACATCCTCTTCCTCTTTATGCTTTGTCTGTTTAAAATCAGCAAGCATCTGATCAGGGTCACGGTGCAGTCCATAAGCATCTGTCAAAACATCAATATTTTCTTGAGCACTGGTACTCGCATGAATCTCCTTGTAAGCGCTAATGATAATGGATGCTGGTGGTCTTAAACTTTCCATGATGCGCTGTTTTTTCTATCACTTGTGCAAAATCTTTCTACACCTCAAAGCTTTCTTCACCAGCTTTGGAGCACCCTTGAAAAAGTCTTTAATTTGCAATAAGAATCAGCATGTCAATTCTGAGCAATGACTTCAGTGACTTTTAGCAGCAGGAGCTCAATATTTGTTTGCTGCTTAGCTGCTGTAGCAGTCAACATTACAGTTTCTCGTGATGAAGCAGTTGTATTCAATGGTTCACACTTTACAGGCAGGGCTGGTAACTTCCGCCTTACTGGAGGTGAGATTACTGGAAATACTAGGGCATAACCAATTACTTCATCCCCTTTTGGCTATATGCCAAAGTGCCCTTTAACTGGATTTAATTCCACCTCACTGAGACAGAGATAATGGGTATATAGTTCATAACTCTCACCTTCCTCTCTTTTATCCACAAGAGCGGAAGTCTGCAAGGTTTCATTTACTTGTAGCGCCTCCTGCAGTCTATGGGTGCTCACAGTGATAGGTACATACGAAATAACAAATGTCCTTTTAGGTGGCAGTCCTTCTTCCAGGGCCCACTGCCTCACAGCTTCTGTTGATAACAGTGACATTGTCGTTCCTTAGTGTCCTGATCCAAGATATTTATCTCAGCAGTGCCTCCAAATGCAGCACTATTCTTTTCTCTCGCTGTGGCTACTGGGGTAGGATAGCGTCACCTGTATAGTATTTAGGAGCAGGGTCTTCATAATCAGTGTGATCAGGACAGGATCTCTAACAAGCGCAGTGCCTCCACTCAATTGGGGCTTGTGAATAGCAAGTGAGATCCCAATTGAGAAATATATCTCCACATAGACAGTAATCCACACAGCATTGTATTTGAAAGTCCATGTATTGAAGAAATAACACTCAGTGAACCATCCAAAATAAGGTATTTTCCAAACAGGAACATGAAATCATTAACAGTCTTTATGTATGACTCAGTGAGGTGAAGCTGCAGCACTTACACAGTCTGTTCTCTCTTTGCAGGAATTCACTCTTCTCTTTCTTCCACCTACTTACCCACAAAACTTCTGCTTTTTATGATGACCTCATCCTTGGTGAGAGAGAGAACACAGCAGCCATATTGGAAAAGGACAAAAAACACTGCATAACAAGAGTATACACTGTGTAAATGGGCAAAAAAACTATCACATCACTACAATTACATTTTTTCTAGAATCTTCTAGTTGACAACTGCTTATTTTGAATTACTATTATGAGAAAGGGGCTCCCTCTACTGGCAGATTGAGAGCTCTCCATGATCATTTCAAATAACATTCAGCAGGACAAATTCTCCTCTAAATCTTCTGCAAGCATGAAATGTCACGTAACCAGGCAATAATTGTTTATAAGCTGAGTATTGCTTTTTCTGTAAAGTCCATTTGAACTGTTATGCAGTAATTTAAGACATATGCTGGTATATTTGTTAAATAAGTGGTAATTGTACACTAGATAAAGTGCATCATTAATATACAGGTAGATAGATACATAGAGGGAAGAAAGGTGAAGGAAGGAAAGTGGTTGTAAACTACCACCAGCCACTTTTTACTACAGGTAAGCCTATAATTAGGCTTACCTGTAGCTACCCTGGATATCTCCTAAGCCTGCACCGTTTAGGAGATATCCCCTATATCAGCATGTGCCAACGTCATCAGCACATGCGCACTAAAGCAATGGCACGTACGTTGATTTCCGCGATACCCGGAAGTAACTCTGGGAGCGACGTTGTTGTTTTTTTCAATCCTATCATGGCAAAAAAAATACCTTTTTAGTAACATAAACAGGGGCTGCAGTGTTGAAAACAGTTGCAAACATTCCATGCCCCCGATTCGCACTCTGACCAGCCACCCCCTCTCAGGAGAGGATGCCATTATAGAGATTAGGAGGCTTTCCAGAGCTTTAGCCCTTTTTGGGGGTGTTTCAACACCCCCTTCTGACCTTAGCCCGATGCACAAAAGCAGAGGTACTATCAGAAGAAATCGCATCCACTGCTTGAGCAATAGTCCAGCCAGTGCCACTGCTATTAACGCTCAGCCTGATGCCAGGGAATGCCTGTGTCACCAACCTCTTATATGCCCCTTTTTGCTATTGTGTCCCTCCGACATCTGCAGCCAGCAAAAAATTTAGCTTTTAAACATACTGCCGCACTGGTCGTTGGAGGATGCCAATGCTGCGCTAAGCCCCGCCCCTTCCATCACATTGCGGGCCCCCCCTCTCTTTTCAAAAGAGGGTTTTCCCATGCGAGCGCGGGCCTCCGATCCAACGGGATTGGCGTGTGTGTGTGTGTTTGTGGGGGGAGACCTGTAACAAGCCACCGCTCAGGGGCGGTGAAAAAACTGAGCGGCATCGCCAATCGTTTTTGGCTTCCCCCTTGCAGGAGAAAGAGCCGGAGCTTTGTCCAGGTGGGGGTGTTTTGTGGAAGAAAATCCCCCCAATCTTACCCGAGGTCGGAGCTGCTCTCCGGAGGGAAGCCTGCTGCTTCTGTGACAAACGTGATGTTTGAGGAAAGCATGACAAGGTACGTGCTCTATACAGCCCCCAGTGGTAACTCTTAGGCATGACAACATTTACTTTTTTACATTTTATAAGAAAATTAAAAAATTCCTTAGAAACCTCCACTTACCTTTCCCGCCGCAGGGTTTTCTGTGGTAAAAACCAACAGACCCAATCGTCACCTCTCAGGGTGGGCTCCGGTACAAAACATTCAGGAACCGGGGACCCTTAGGGAGCCCACAATCCTGGACCTGTAAAACTCCCCGCCAGAAAAAACTTTATGGCTGAAAAAAAACAAAGCTCTGGATCCCGGGGTCCAGCTCTCTAAAAAGAGAAGCGTTACAGGCAAAACCTTGTTTCTTCGGGCACGAGGCCCGGGTACCATTTAATTCGGCCAGAAAAGACACTTTGAATGGATCCGGCTGCATAGCTGGCCCCGGCAAGGATTGCTCCAGTGGAGCTCAGCACAGCACAGCACATCTTTACTCCTGACCAACACCTTAGACACTGGCGAAAAAACTAAGGTACTCCCAGTAGTGGGATGGGTTATATAGGGAGTGGACTTCCTGTCTTAAGCCCCATACACACGCGCGGATTATCCGAGGACCAGGTCCGTCGGATCATGTCCGTCGTACTTTGTCCGATGTTGGTGTTGCGTACACACGGTCGGACAACGTTGTCGGAATTTCTGGTCTGCAAGAACGTCGTGACGTAAGTCGTCTTCCACGAGACTAGAAAAGGGAAGTTCAGCATCACGTCAGGCACCCGTTGGGCTCCTTCTGCTGATCCCGTGTTTATCGCGAGTTAGTCGAAGTTTGGGGACTTACGATTCGCGCTTCTCAGTTTTGTCACTCAGATCGTTACTGCTCTTCAGTTTGTGCTTGTCGTGCGTATCTGTTTATTAGTGCGTGTAGTCAGTTCGCATTTGTTGGTCATTGCGGCCTATATCTTGATATAGGACGCTTTGATTTTCACTGCTTATTGTCTGCTCGTTTCTGGTATTCATTTCGTTCTTTCAGGCCTTGCTGTTTATCGGTGCTTTCTGTTTGTCCGTTCTGACCAGCCGACCGTTTGTGAGCGATGTTTCCCGTACGTACTCATCGCCGAGTTCGTGCTGTATGCGGAATTGGTGTCGGGCTTTTAGCTTTGACCCAAGACCCGTTCATGAACAGAGTGATGAGGAGTATGTGGACCAAGAATTGGTTGCTTCAGCGTGATCAGTTCTCGCACATGCCTTTGCTTCGTGAGATCCGGGAGAATAATCCTGATTATTTCAGGAACTTTCTCCGGATGACGGACCCCGTTTTTTCACCGTCTTTTGGCTTTGCTGACCGCTTTTATCAGCCGGCAGGATTTGACCTCCTTCCCTAATTACCATGATTGCAATATGCTCTAATATGCTGTGCCCCTTTTCTTCTTCATGCATTTTTCCCTTCACTTACCTCCCCAGCATGCTCTTCTGCCCCAATAGACACCTATGGCCTAGTCACTTAAGCAATGTATTTTGTCTGCTGCATAGTATTGTTTTCCCCCAAACGCCCCCTAAAATATGTTTGCTGTGTGGTTTACTTCATGTAGAGCCCCCTTTTTTTCCCTTTTTGTTGGTGGGGGGGGGGGTGCCAAATTCATTCTGAACCCCCTCCCCCAACTGCTCTGTCAGATGGTACCAATCCTCTATCTGCTGGCTTTCCAAAGGTCAATAGACACTATATACATACCTCTTTATAGTGGGCATCTTTAGGGATGAATTCAGCAAAGCATGTAGTGCAAGGGGCTGGCTCCATACTTTCCATTTCCTCTTTTTTTGTGTTCTTTCCCTCCTATTAGCTTGCTAGGTAATTTCAGAATGTCCAAATGTGCGTTCCTTTTTTTTGGGGGGGGGGGGGGGTGGGGATTTTGAATGTTATTTTATTTTTCCTGTGGGCTGCCAATAGTGTTAAGTAAGGAGGGTCTGGCCAAACTAGCACACATTATTGAGCCATTTGGCAATCAATGAAGTGCAGAGGGTTACCTGTCCAAACCCCCCCCCCCCCCCCAAACCCCTAGTTATTGTCAATGGCCCATCAGAAGTGGGGCGATTGATGGGGGGTGAGTCATCTGCTAGGGGGACCCTCTACTTTGCGTTGCAAATACTTTCCAGCTTTAAATGTAAAAGTCTGATCTTGTTCCAAGATGTTTAGTGTCTAATCTGCTTGCAATGTTTATGTGCAAAGTGACAAATTTTTTTTTCTTGTTTCACTCCACAGTTCCCTTCCACGCTTAGGAATTGCAGACTGCGGCCTCCCACTTTGCCAGCCGTTGGGACTTTCCTAACTGCGGAGGTGCAATTGATGGGAAACATGTCCGCATCGTCCCACCCCCCAACTCGGGGTCCTACTATTATAATTACAAGGGGTTTAATAGTGTAGTGATGTTGGCGGTGGTGTTGGCGACATACGAGTTTTTGTATGTGGACGTGGGGATGAACGGCCGGATCTCGGATGGTGGTGCCATTGCGCACACGGAGTTCTACTGGCGTCTCCAAAGTGGCAGTCTGTGCTTGCCACCTCCAGAGGAGAATGCTGAAGGACTCCCCTTCGTCTTTGTCGCAGATGAAGCGTTTGCGTTGACTCCCCATCTGATGAGGCCCTTCCCGATGAGGACCCTCACCCCAGACCAGAGGGTCTTCAATTACAGGCTGTCGAGAGCCCGCAGAGTGGTGGAGAACACCTTCGGGATCCTGGCCAGCCGCTTCTGCCTGTTTTTGACGGCTATTAACTTGGCGGAATACAAACTGAACCACATAGTTCTTGCCTGTTGCATATTGCACAACTTTTTGAAAAGACACAACACCAACTATGTGGTGACCGTTGGCCCAGATGTTGAGGGCCCTTCCAATGCCGACCTCACAGCCCTTCAAGCGGCACGTCCAGGCTTGCCCCCTCTAAATGCCCGCGCTGTCCGCGAGCAATATATGGAGTACTTTGTGGGTAGGGGGGCCATTGCTCTGCCTGACGATGTGTGAGAGGCATTTTTAAATAAATATATTTTTTTACCAAACCTATGTTTTCTGGTCATTTCCATATTCTAGCTTCTTTGAGATATACATTTTTGCCCTTTAGCTTCAACAGTGGGAATGCACTTTCTGGGCAAAAGGAGGTAACAGTCTCTTCTTCCCAAAAAGAGTCTTCTCATGTTGTGTGTTTGATACCTAATCTTTGGTCTAGAGAAGGTTTGTAGTGCATAGCTGACACCCAAAATACTCCTTTTCATCACCATGACAGAAATGTGTGCATTACCAAAAATGGTGTGCTACGTGTTTTCAAACAAATCACTGTGGGTGTCATTTACATAAGTCAAATCTACTATGCTCTACAAGTGCAGTGCAAAAGTGCCCTGGAAAAGAAACTTGCAGTGCAAACTGGACTTGCCTTTAGTAAATAACACCCATTGCCCCCCAAATCCTTTACATTTGACATACATAATGCTTTTTTGTTTTTAAATAAGGAAGCCACACATTTACAAAATTAAAAAAGTTTACTTGCAACACATTCACAAGTGCATTTACAAACTTCTTGCCAAAACTGACAAGATCTTGGTTCTTGACAACATTGTTTACAAACATTCTGCATTTGGTAAAACCAGGCATGGAGCAAAACAGAACATAGGAACTAGGAAAGTTCAACTTTCTAAAGTGAAGACAAGATCAGACAAGACTTTATGTTCAAAGTGTGTTTGATCTTGCCTTCATCACATGGGGGGTCACTCCTGGAAAGTGGAAATTTAGAACATGCACACAATTTGGGTCTGAAAATGGTCATTAGATGGTAAAACACATGCCTAGAATCTTCAAAAGTGCCATTTTCCATCATGGGGATGAATGGACGTTTTTTGGGGGTGCAACCCCTTCACCACAACCACTTTAGTAGTTGGTAAAGTGGTTGCACCCCCAAAAAAAACGTTGTCATTCATCCACCATGATGGGAGCTAGCACATGTGGACACAATGTGTGCATGTTCCAAATTTCACACAGTTCTTAAGTTGCAAATGTGTTCAGAAACAGCCACAAATGTGTGTTAATTACTTGGTGCGTTTTCAGATTTTTCCTAAAACATCAATGATGTTCTTCAATTTTTGTTGAACATCATTGATGTTTTGCTTTATGTCATCTAGATCTCGATTGCAGACCATTATCTCCCGATGAGTACGTGGGCACTCTCTGTGGTAAAGTGTGATTCTTCTTCCACAACATCCACGTCACCTAAAAACAACCAAAAAAAACACAAATGTGTTTTGGAAATGAGGCAGGCATACATTGATTAGCTTACCAGGAGCTGTGTTCTCCCACACTCACCTGTTGTGGTGACAAGTTCTCCAATTTCTATGATCTCTCCTTCCTCCTCCTCCTCCTCTGCTTCTGGTCTTTCCCCTTCTTTGGGAGGTGTTGGTTTTGTGGTTTCCTCAGACGTCACGAGTTTTCGCTCCCCTATGAGAAGGTACAAAAGGAAGATTTAGCAACACAATCTATTGAGGGCAGAAATAGGAAATGTCAAACATTGCTTGAAAGTGAGGGACAATATTTTTGTTTGGCCAGTTACAAATGACAACAACATGAATGTAGTCACTTTGTAAAGGTGCTAAACTTACTAGCTTTTTGGTAGAAGTTTGTCTGATGGAGACCCCCCTCTAGTATCCACTGGAGCACATGTGTAGAAAAGCATAATAAAAAGTGGGTTTGGGTGTCCCAGCACTAGTGCTCTAGAGTCCAGATGGGTAATCAGCTACTGGGTGACCTCTCCTTTACATAGAATAAATTGGCTTTACATTCTTGATGACATTTCTAGTGAGAACAAACTTCCTTTCCCCCATAAAAACACCAAACATCGTATTATAAGTGGCCGAACGATCGAGGTTGAGTACGATCGAATGGACACACACGAACATGACAGTGGCAGAAAGATCGAGGTTGAGTACGATCGAATGCACAGACGAACCTGAAAGTGGCCGTTTTCGAATGTACAACTTTGTAAAAATACAAACACATGGAGCAGTATGCAAGCCAAAAATCAAACACAAAACACAACTACTTACTTTTTTGAAGAACTCGCTTAATCTTTCTGTACTGATCGGGCTCCCTCAGTTTCAGGTCTGACCAGCGTTTCCTCAGTTGCTCCTTGGATCGTTGTACCCCAAAATGATTGTACAGCCTCCTCACAACTTTAGACATGATCTTGGCCTTGCGGACATTGGGGTTGAGGTAAGGCCCATACTTCCCATCATAGTCGCTCCTCTTTAATATGGCCACCATCTCCAACATTTCTCCAAATGACATATTGGAGGCCTTGAATTTCAGGCTCCGGGATCGGGACGTTTCTGCCTCCGGCCTTTCCTCGTCCTCCTCCTTGTTGCTGCAATATTTCGGGCGCACCTGCTGTGTCCCCGCCATGTGCTCTCCCCACTGCGCCGTAAAGAGAAGGGGTGGGGAATAGACGAGAAAGATCGTCAGGGGCGGGCGGAGTTTGACGCATGCGCACTGTATATAAAACGTCACACACCTGTGTCGTAGCCACGATCTGTGAGACGAGGGGAGAGAAAGCTCACGCACGAGACGATCGCTATAACGAAGGTACAATTTGACGTTGGTACATAACTAGCCTAGACTGATTAGACCTTGAGGCTTCTTTATGGAGAAGATTAGGAGAGTTTAGCCTGACATAATTTATAGTGTTTTGTGTGGTGTTGTGTCTTGCAGAGATTATGGACGGCTTCAACCATGTGAGTTTTCTCCCCCTCTTCATTGATAAATATAGGGAAATGCCCCTATTATGGCAGGCGAAACACCGAGACTACAGCAACAGACCAAAGAGGTACGCAGCCATGAAGAAACTTGTGGCATTTGTAAAGCCAAGGTTCCCCACGGCAACCGTGGAGACCTTAAGAATAAAAATTGCCAACCTGAGGAGTACCTATTTCCGGGAGCGCAATAAGGTCCTGAAGTCCCAAGCATCTGGAGCTGCAGCAGATGAGGTCTATGTCCCCACGCTCTGGTACTATGACAGGCTCCATTTTCTCAAAGACCAGGCTAATGTCAGGAAGTCACTCTCGACTCTTCCTTGCACGCGTCCTTCCGCGTACCTCACCCCTGATGAGGCTTCCGAGGAGCAACCTGGGCCTTCCAGTCTGGAAAATGTGGAGGAGCCCAGCTTGTGGCAGGTATAGTAGTTTTGTAACCATTTTTGTGAATAATGAATGATGTTCACTTAATTCAGGATCCCCAATTGCTTAGTTCCTAACGTGTTTGACATATCAACTGACAGTAGTGTTGGAGACAGTTGGGGCAAGAATCTAAACTGCAGGGCTGAGAATTGTATGGTTTTCTATTTGTAAACATTTTGCAACAGTCACTAGGTGAGAATTGTGTGTGTTTGATGAACAAATAACTGAAACTATGTCCCTTTTTCATACACAGGAAGACCTCAGCCAGGAGGTGGCTGTGGAATGTGGCAGTCAGGAGGAGGCAGGGGTTAGTGGCAGCCAAGAGGTGGGTAGTGGCAGCCAACAGGGGGGTAGGCGTAGGAGCCTGACTGTCTCCCAAGTCCCTCCCCTCCGCCTTCCCTACAGAAGGGCGAGAAGGATGGGGGAGGTGGGAGAGTCAGCGCTCCAGCTGATCAGAGATGCTTCAGCCTCCCTATATGCCACACCCACCTACGAGGAGGCCTTTGGCTCCTTGGTTGCCAATAAAATGAAGGGTATGGAGGTGGGGCAACGCAGCATGTGTGAGGGGGTCATCCTCAAGGTCCTAAATGAGGGGATGGCTGGGGAGATGACCCCACTCACACATGTTTGCGATAGTGACCTTGCTCCGCCTCCTCCTCCTCCTTCTGCCACCCCACCAGCACCACAGCGTGGAAGGAAGCGTACAAGGAAGACCTGAGAGTGACGACCTGGATTCAGTCTGGTCTGAGAGAAGATGGAGCCTCTCGTAGTACCAGAGCCTGGGGACCTAGATGGCATCTGCTGCAGTTCCGGATGTTTTGGACTTCAGGACCAGATTACACTCCCTTCCAACAAAGAGATGTTGTGTCTCTTTGTATCTTACTCATTATTACTGGGGTTATATACCACCCCATGAGGCATTTATAGTTAACTTCAATGGTTTGGCTATCCACCCTGGTCCCATGTAATATTTTCAAAATCTTGTCGCATCTATTTTCGGTGCAGGGAATCCCCAATTCCTCCCCCCACCGCTTAACGCCGGGAGGGACACCCTCGCATCTCTCCTGGTTTAACATTTTATATATACGTGAAGTTGTGTTTCTAACTGGAGAACGTGTACAAATCTTTTCCATTACCGTGAGGCTGTCCCCATCTCTAATTGGTTGTGGCAGTCTCTGTACAAAGTTCCTCAGCTGGGTGTATCTCCAGGCGTCCACCGATATTGACTCCACTTCCTTGCTCAAGTCGTGAAACGTGATTAATTTACCTTTTTTAATAATATCCTTTAAACGTGTCCCATCTTTAATCCAGTTCCCCCAAACTTTACTCCTCCCCGGTTCAAAAAAAACATTGTCTTTTAAATTTAATAATGGGGAGTTGAATTCCCACTTGTTTTCCCTGTGCACCCTGTCCCATATTTTTAAAGTAACTCGTGTAATTTCGTGTGTGTCCTCTTCTATTAATCTAAATTTTGGTGGGTTCCAAATTACGTGACCCCAATCCCTATTGCCCAGTGCGTTTTCTAAATTCACCCATCTTTTTTTTGTTCCTTCCCTTGTCCATTCAGTGATCCTAGATAGTGCAATTGCGTTGAAGTATTGTTCAAAATCGGGTAAAGCTAAACCCCCCTGTTTTTTCCCCCTAAACAGGGTTTCTGCTGAGATGCGTGGTTTCTTATTGTACCATATAAACCTGGAGATAATCCCCTTTAGAATTCTAAAGAAGGCTTTAGGGACACATATTGGGAGCATTTGAAACTTATAATTTATTTTTGGAGCTATGATCATTTTAACGGCGTTTACTCTCCCTAGCCATGACAGTGGGCTGTGGGTCATGTTTTTTGTTTCCCGTTTAATTTCGTCTAGTAGAGGGATGTAATTTATCCGGTATATCTCCCTCAACGTCCCTGCCAGTTTTATTCCCAGGTATTTTATGTTCTCCCTCCACGGGAATTGGAACTCTTTAGTTAGACGCGCCACTTCATCCTGTTTTATATTAATGTTAAGAATTTCTGATTTGGTCGGGTTGACTTTAAAGTTTGAAACTGCACCGTATAGCTTCAGCACCTTTATCAGGTTGGGTAGGGATGTTCGTGGGTTGGACAAGAAAAATAGGATATCGTCCGCAAACGCTGCGTACTTATATATTTCCCCTCCTATCTTAATCCCGCTGATATCCGTTGCGTTACGTATTGTTGCCAATAACGGTTCTAGAGCTAGTATAAATAAGAGGGGGGACAGCGGGCATCCCTGACGCGTTCCATTCTTCATAGAGAATGGATGAGAGAGAAGCCCGTTGACCCTCACCCTCGCCTGCGGTTGGGCATATAGTGTCTTTATCCAACTTATCATTGTCGGGCCTATCCCCATCGCTTCCAGTGTTGCAAACATATGTCCCCAGTCTATCCTGTCGAACGCTTTTTCAGCGTCAATCGACAGGAATAGACTGGGGACATTCTCCCTCCTGCAGGCCTGCATAAGGAGCAGGGCTCTAATCCCATTGTCCCTCCCCTCCTGACCCGGGACAAAGCCAACCTGATCAGAGAACACCAGTTTAGGTATCCTACTTCTTAGCCTGTTGGCTAGTACTTTCGCGAAAAGCTTGGTGTCCGTATTCAGTAGGGCGATTGGGCGATAACTTGAGCAGAGCGTCTTATCTTTTCCTTCTTTTAGAATAAGTGTTACGGATGCCATTAGCGCTTCTTTGCCCATTCCATTCTTCCCACCCAAGGAATTCCAATACTGGCACAGTCTGGGGACCAAAATATCACGGTATCTCTTGAGATAGGTGATAGAGAAACCGTCAGGGCCTGGGCTTTTGCCAGTAGAGGAATTCGTAAGGGCCTCCTGTATTTCCGCTTCAGTTATGGGTTCCTCCATGATTTTGCTGTCCTCTACTGAGATTGAGGGGACTGCACTATTCCTCAGGAAATTTCTAAGCTCCTCCCTTTCAACTTGTGGTGTCTGTTCCTTAGCTTTGACATCGTATAAAGCTTCATAATAACCCCTGAACTCTTCTGCTATATCTTTTGACAGGTTTACCATTGAGCCCGTTTTGCTTTGTATTTTATCGATGTAGTTGAGCTCTCTCTTTTTTTTGAGTATTCTTGCTAGATGTTTACTGCTTTTATTACCCCCAATGTGTCTTTCCCTATTTAGCTTATGGAACCATTTCCTTGCCTCCTGTTCTAGTTCTATTTTTAGTTCTTCTCTTTTATTTAATAACCTATGATAAGTGTCTCCTTTCCTCAATGTGTCCTCCCTGTGTTCATATTCCAGGTCCCGAATCTCTCCCACTAGCCGAGCCCGGCTTATCTTTTTTTCTTTTTTTTTCCCCGCCCCAATGGAGATCAATATTCCCCTAATGTACGCTTTCTTGGCTTCCCATAGGGTGGCCAAGGATGTCTCACCGTTATCATTCGTTTCAAAAAAGGCTATAATTTCCTTACGTATGGTTTCTTCCACACCGGGCTCAGATAGCAGTTTGTCATTCAGGCGCCAGGAACCTATTTTTGTCTGTTTTCCAGGGAGTCTAATTGTCATTGAGATCGGGGCGTGGTCTGAGAGTGTGGTTATTTCAATCTTCGTTTCAATCACGTGTTCTAAAGATTTGTGCTCTACTAAAAAATAATCTAAGCGGGAATGGGTTCCATGCACTGGAGAAAAAAAGGTGAAGTGCTTTGTATTAGGATGCTGTATTCTCCAAATATCTATTAGTTGATTCTGTCTAAGTTTGGATTTTATGCTCTTTAACTGGCGTTTACTCTGTCGTCCTGTTTTCGATGTAGTGTCTAGATCAGGGTCCCATCCAAAGTTCAAGTCACCCGCAACGATCACCTCCCCCGCTTGAAAACCGCTCAGGCGTCCTAACACCCGAGATAGGAATCCAGTTGGGTTTTTATTTGGGCAGTAGATGTTTACTAAAGTTAGCATTTTTTCCCCTATTTTGCCTTTTATTGCTAGATACCTCCCACCCGGGTCGACCAGCCTTTCGCTAACGGCAAACTTAACATTTTTGGCAAAACCTATAGCAACCCCCTTGGCGCCCCTTGTTGGGGTATCGCATTGAAACCACAGAGGGTATTCATGGGTGGCCAACTTTGTTCCACCTTCTAATGTCAAGTGTGTTTCTTGTAAGAAGACAATTTCCCCCTGGTAATTTTGTATTTCTTTCAGTATCTTATATTTCTTCACCTGGGAGTTTAACCCTTTAACATTATACGACAAAAACTTCAATTTACAGTCCTCCATATTTCCGTGGCATCTTTATACGATTGCCGGACCGCATTGTCCAGCAATTCAATGTTTGTGTCTGCAAGACGGGGGCGGACCCCTCTCCCCCCTCCCCTTCCCTCCCTCCCCCCTCTCCCCTTCCCCTGGTCTAGTTTTGACCATCTGTGAACAGTGAGGTGTCCCTTTGAGACACTTCCTATCCACTCCGCCTCTAGGGTGGAGTTCAACCGCCGAGATCTGGTGTTGGATCCACCCCCCCCCCCGCCGCTATCCGCGCAAGGGGGGGAGGGGGGGTGAACCAACCCCGCCTCTCGTATCCCGTGCCCCCCCCCCCCCGCCCCCGCCCCCCCCCCACTCAGATCCACTCCCCCGCCCCCCCCCACCCCAGAGAGGAAGGAAAAACCTAAAAAAGAGAAAAAAAAAAAAAAAAAAAAATTCCTCTCTCCCGGGGTGAGGCGGGGGGGGGGAGCAAACCCCACCACGTCCCCCCCCGCAAAACTTTCAAACCGGAAATTATTATTTTAGTTCCGGCTCAGGGGGATTTTTGGGGCGGTAATCCCCAGTTCCTCACAGAAACTTTGCATCTCCTCCAAAAACTTCATGCGTACAGTTTTCCCAGATTTCATAACGATCAGTGCGTTAGGGTAACCCCAGCTGTATTTGATGTTTGAGGCACGTAGAATTTCCAACAAGGGCTTCATCTCCCTTCTCCGGGCCAAGGTCCCTGCTGACAGGTCCGCAAAGACCTGAATTTCTGTCGTCTCATACTTTAACGGGGGTTCTCCTCTAAGCTTTTTATAGATCAAGGCTTTTTCCTCATAGGATTGAAACCTGATAAGGACGTCCCTGGGCACATCTTCTCCTACTCCAGGGGGTTTCCTAATTCGATGGACCCTTTCTATTTTTAAGGTCGTGCCCTCTTCCTGCCCGGAAACTGGTATCAAAATACTATTTACTTTCAGCATGAGGTCTTCTCCCCTCTGTTCTGGTAAGGATCTTAACCTCAAGTTTTGTCTCCTGCTTTGGTCTTCCATACTTTCCATTTTATATTTCATGTTCCTTTCAGACTTTTGAATTTCTTCTATCTGGCTTCTAAAAACTTTATTTTCTTTCATTTGTTCGTTTGCTGTTTCTTCGATTTTTTCAACTCTTTTGGCCAGGAAACCCATATCAATTCTAATGTTCAAGATTTCAGTTTTTATGGCACTTTCTAAGTTGGCAAACATTTCCGCCATTTCTGTTCTGGTAGGGATTTGTGAGATGTCACTGTGTTGTGATGTAGTACTCATGTCCCCTGTCTTTTCCAGCTCAAGTTCCATCCTTAGTGTTTCAGCCTGATCCGCTTTTGACTTCTCCAGTTCTTTCTTTCTTTCCTTCACTCCCTGTTGTCTCCTCTCCATCTCGGGGCTCTTAATACTAATATCTTTGAGATATTTTTGTATGGTACTGTTATTTAGGTTGTCTTTCGGTGTTTTGGGATCTGTAGCTCTCTGTGTTCTCCCCTTCATCGTATGCCCAAGTCTCTTCTAAGCTTTGGCCATCTCGTCTCTGTGGGGGGGTGATTGGGCTAAGATATTTCTCTTTTTTTTCTTTCTCTCCTTCCTTTCCCCCCTGGGGGGTAGAGTCTACCTTCTTTCTTTATTCCTCCTTCACCTCCTCTCCTCTCCTCCTCCCCCCTCCTGCGTACTGTTGCAATAGTTTTCTTTTTTTTTTCTTTTTTTCTCTCCTTTTGTCTCCTTTGACACACTGCTCTCCTCTAGACTCTATGTCTCCTCCAGTCGAGGGGTACACTTCCCCTTAATAGGAGAGGCGAATCTCTATGTTCTTCCTGGGTACATCATAGCCATAGCATAGTTTTGCAGGTTTATCTTTACCTATAGTTCTTTATAACAGCCACCTCTATTACTGCAGGGTCACGTTTAATTGTTTTAGTCCCCTGTTCTTTGTTTGGGAGATTCTTTAGGCGTTTATATCAGTTTTTAGTCTCTCGGGTGTCTATCTCTCCCAATTAGACTCTCCTTGAAAAGTGTGTTATTTAAAACTGCAATTTCCCGCTTTTCCTGCTTGTGTTCCTATAGGGTGTTAAACATTTGTCATTCTTTTTGGGATTCCCCTCACACACATTGTCATTTCAGTGTTTCAGTGTTTTTTCCAAAGCATATCACATTCCTCCTTTCGTAGACTAGTCATCATGTTTAATGATTAACCGCAGGGAGGGAGATGGGTGAGGGGGGAGAGCAGGGCAGAGACAGCACAGGGAGCAATAAGAAGCGGGGAGAAGCAGGGAGATACCGGGTCTGTATAGTCTATATGGCAGTGGGGGATCAAGTTATAGTGTTCCTACCTGAGAGAGGGATGTTCCTCCGTAGATCCCCTCTCAGACCGACGTGTTCCTCCAACAGCTTGACGCTGTGACGCTGTGACGATGTGACCGTTCGAGTTGCAGAACCCCTTTTGCTGTAGCACCCTTGTGTGCGGGGTCACTCTCACTGGTCCTTCATCCTTTCCTGGGGGGCTGCGTCGGTGTCCACGGGCTGGGGCTCAGTCAGAGACTGGTCACCGCTCCCCCGCACTCAGCACGGGTCCTGATAGAACCCCTCGGCTTCCGGCTTCCTCTTCTCCTCACCTCCGTGTCTAACTGCGGGCGGATAGGCAGGTAGGCGGGCGTGCGGCTAGGCGGGCGGTCGGGCGGGCAGGCGGGGGGAACACCACAGGTTCTCCGAGGTCCTCTCCAGCGGGTCAGGGGAGCTTTCCGCGGGCTCTCACTTCCGCGCTACCTCTCCCTGGTCTCATCTCCCAGCCGGAGAGCGTGCAGGTGTCCAGCTCGGCACTCGGCTCCTCCCCCAACACTGACGTCTCACGTCAGCATGGCGCGTGTATTGGAGAGGATGTGGAGGCATTGGTACAATGTCTCACATCTGGTGGGACTGCCCAATTATAAAAAAATATTGGAAGCAGATATTAGCACTAACTGAAAGCATCACAAAAAAACATATCCCCGAAGACCCATGGGTGGTCCTGTTCCACGGGACAGATACACCCACAAGACAATATAGAAACTCAATAATTCCAATTCTATTAAATGAGGCGAAAAACCTAATTCCTAGGAAGTGGAGGGAGGAGAAGAGCCCGCAAGTAGCTGAATGGTTCACGAGAGTTAACCGACAGCGAATACTGGAGAAGGAGGAACTAGGGCAGGAATACGGAGATAACTTGAGCAGACGGGAAGATAAATGGTCCTGTTGGATTGACTTTAGAGAATCATGGAGCTATTTCGAAGAAATAACTAGATAACATACAGTAATACGACAAAACTAATTAATTGATGAATTCCTGGGATGTGGATAATGCGCTGCAAGACGGGGCGGAAGGGGTGGGGGAGGGTAGGGAAAAAGGGAAATGTATTTTTGTAACTGTAATGAAAAAACTTTGAAATAAATAAAGAATTAATAAAAAAAAAAAAAAAAAAAGATTACACTCCCTTATTATTTAGATAGGTACTCCTCAGGCCCCCAATTTTAGACGCTTCTAAAATGATGGTTGCCGTGGGGGTCCAAGGCTTTGCAAATTCCCCAAGTTTCTTCATCGCTGCGTTCCTCTTTGGTTTGTTGCTGAGACCTAAATAAAGGTATTTTTGATTTCAAAAAATCCTTGCCTATTGTGTTTTACTTTTCTACAATGACAGTTTTTCTTTGAGTAGGCAGGTACATTTCACTAATCATAAAGTATAATTAACAAGGGGCACCAACAACCAACAAACTCCTAGTAAATTTAAGCAACAAATAGAAATGTTAATAATGTTGTTTTGCTAAGTTGAGACACACAACCCCCCTCAAAAAAAAAAAAATCTCCTTAAAATATGTATTCCAAAAAAAATACAAAAATGACAAATCATCCAAAAAATATAACAAAGATTCTTTTACGATCTGAGTAAAAATAAACATGTAGTCTAGAAATCCTGAAAACTAATAAAGAACTAAGTTTGGGAGAAGTGCGGGTGAATAGGAGCAGCTAAAACATGTCATTCTTCTTGCATTGTAAAGAAAAAGAGAATGCGCTGCATTAAAGACATTTTAACATTGCAGCGTGATGAATGTGCTGTGTCGATTAGGAAAGGTAGTTTTACCTGACCGAGCGCTTCCGTCACAGAATTTCTTCTGAGCATGCGTAGCACTTTGTCCGTCGGACTACGCTACACACGATCGGATTTGGTGTGATCGGACTTTGTTGTCGAAAAATCTATCCAGCAGGAGATAGGACTTTGTCCGTCGGACAATCCGAGGTACACTGTCCGATGGTGCCTACACATGGTCGGAATTTCCGACAACATTGTCCGATAGGACAGAATCCATGGGAAAATCCGACCGTGTGTATGGGGCTTTAGGGTGTGCCAGTGTCCATCACCTGAAGGTGGCCTATAACCCACATAGTAACTACTATGGCTCTGTATCCCGTGATGTACGATAAGAAATATCAAACATTTCAAAAATGGTCTGGCCATCTGAACTTAAACATGGAGTGCAGGGCCTGGCAGAAAAAGTGCTAAATCATAACTTAACCAAAGGAAAGAAAATTAAATATATAGCAGCTTATTGGTCCCTAAATTTGGTGGCTGCATTCGTTTTTTTTCTCAGGCTGAGAATGTTTTTAGCAAGGACAGCATATACATGTTGATCTTGACAGAAAAGCAATGTGCTTATGACTTCATGTGAGCTGCTCTTAAGACAATGTTATCTTTCCTCTAAAACCTTGTTCAGCATCCTTCATGTAACAGAGATGAGCAAACGCAGATTTATTAGTAGTCTAGCATGGGTGGCAACCATGACCCCCTCCATAGATACAGTGAAAGAGTTAGAGTAGTGACCCTAGGACAAGAGGTGTGTTATTCACAGGATTACCGTGTAAAAATAAAGGGGGAAAAAAGCCTAAAAATAATAAAACCAATGCATCTAATGACTGGTAAGCAGAAATGTATTACATTTTTGTTCTTTCGTTTAGACAAGTTTTAAATCTACATTTTCATGTTTGTAATGGCGGCCAACACTGTCCAACATCCTACTATTGTAATACAATACAGTAAAAACTATTCAAAAAAAAGGAAAATCGATGTCAGGCGCCTCAGTACATCTTTTTCCCTTATCTCAGCGCAAGTGAATGGTAAAAAAATCTCCTATACAGACAATGGTTAAAATTGTATAGGTTGCCCTATAGCGGCCGCTTAAAAAGACATGTAAATTGTTTTATAACGGTAAAAAAATTATTAATTGCAAATATATTCCATTACCATTTAGCAGCGCTCATCTGGATGATACTTATTATCAAGAAACCAATGTTTGTATATATACACTAGGAAATAGCATGTATATAAAAAATCTGCAATATTGTGTTGTGGAGATCATATACCACTTCTCATAGCCAATCTAATATGACAGTACATCAATAACTTCAATAACTTAATAAGGTGAGACTATAGTCCATGAGTTTATAACATAAGTGAAGACAGGGATGTTATCTGCTTGTTAAGCTTCCACCAAATTGCTTCACCCGTGCGTATTCCACACTCCCCTCCGGGGTTTGAACTCACCAGAATGTCGAATAATATCAGCATTGAGTCATAGTCTCCCAGGATCTGCCGTCACTCTCCTTGTGTGTCCTCTCCGCACATCAGCAACAATCGGCCCGTGTATTACGATATAGAGAGGGGGTAAAAAGATCCAAATAGTCCAGTACGTCTTAAACTGACTTTATTTCTTTTTTGTTAAAAAAATATATTTCCACTTTGCACAATAAAAAATTGAATATTTTCACACTTGTTCTCCTTTATCTATCTCTGCGAATGTGGCCAATCACTGGTTGTCATACACTAAGGATGGTTTAGAGTGTATTTGCCTGGAAAAACAGCTGGTGGTGGGATAAAGCAAAAATTGCCCACACCATTCACAATCTCCAAACAGCCTTCCGGTTTGTGATGGCCACCTTGTGGAGCGCAGATGCGTAGATACGTCACTTCCGGTCGTCGTGTCGGTCACGCCCAGACGCGTTTCGTCATTACGACTTTCTCAATGGGCGTGGCCTAATGACGCGACGTACCGGCTTTTATTCTGATCTCCTTTAACCTCATGTGCGCTGCTGATCCAATCAGACTGCTGCGCATCAATGGAAAAATGGAAAGCGAATGAGTGCAACCATACCTCTCTGATTGTCTATTACTAGACAACCAGTTCATGGCCATACATTATACATATGATATTTCAAAAGTCTTTTCAAACTATGTATATTATAGTTTGCAATGATTATAGTTAAAAATCATAGAAAATGCTCATCCACTCAATAACTAAATATTTTATAATACATCTTAAAATGTATAAAAAACATAGTTACACCAATTAATATACAAATATATAAAACAACCTAAAATTAAAAAGGGATCTTAACTGATTGTTCCCTTTGGCGGACAACTCATAAAAGTACAGGTATTCTCACTATATAATTATAGTAAATTTCACGACAATTTCAAAATCTTAATTAAAATATTAAAATTTATCGAATCTTACAAAAATTAAAATATGCAAAGTTCATAAGCTTTAGACTCAGGGTTTAATAGTCGCTAATAAAACAATTGATATCGAGTTCTATGTTTAACCCCTTAGGTGCCAATGTACCCATCAGAAAAATCCATTTCGTCTCGCGCATTGATAGCTCACGTACCACATTAGAGCCCCTCCAAGAGGGCTTGATGTGATCGATACCCCAAAATAATAAACCTGATGGGTCCTGATCATGATATAGTTTAAAGTGGAGTGAGACGTTATGGTCCTTGTAACCAATTGCAATGTTATGTATATGCTCGGCTATCCTGACACGCAGAAGCCGTTTGGTTCTTCCTACATACATTAATCCACAAGGACATTTCAAGGCATATACCACGTGAGTGGTATTACAGGTAATAAATTTGTCTATAGAAAACTCCCTGTTATTTGCTGTGGAGACGAATTCCTGCATGCCCCTAATTGGACGCTGTACTTCACGACATGGTTTACATTTCCGGCATGAGAAAAAACCGTCCCTGTCCCAAAATGTAGGGGGTCGGGACGGTGGGTTAAGTACTGGACCCACCGTCCCGACCCCCTACATTTTGGGACAGGGACGGTTTTTTCTCATGCCGGAAATGTAAACCATGTCGTGAAGTACAGCGTCCAATTAGGGGCATGCAGGAATTCGTCTCCACAGCAAATAACAGGGAGTTTTCTATAGACAAATTTATTACCTGTAATACCACTCACGTGGTATATGCCTTGAAATGTCCTTGTGGATTAATGTATGTAGGAAGAACCAAACGGCTTCTGCGTGTCAGGATAGCCGAGCATATACATAACATTGCAATTGGTTACAAGGACCATAACGTCTCACTCCACTTTAAACTATATCATGATCAGGACCCATCAGGTTTATTATTTTGGGGTATCGATCACATCAAGCCCTCTTGGAGGGGCTCTAATGTGGTACGTGAGCTATCAATGCGCGAGACGAAATGGATTTTTCTGATGGGTACATTGGCACCTAAGGGGTTAAACATAGAACTCGATATCAATTGTTTTATTAGCGACTATTAAACCCTGAGTCTAAAGCTTATGAACTTTGCATATTTTAATTTTTGTAAGATTCGATAAATTTTAATATTTTAATTAAGATTTTGAAATTGTCGTGAAATTTACTATAATTATATAGTGAGAATACCTGTACTTTTATGAGTTGTCCGCCAAAGGGAACAATCAGTTAAGATCCCTTTTTAATTTTAGGTTGTTTTATATATTTGTATATTAATTGGTGTAACTATGTTTTTTATACATTTTAAGATGTATTATAAAATATTTAGTTATTGAGTGGATGAGCATTTTCTATGATTTTTAACTATAATCATTGCAAACTATAATATACATAGTTTGAAAAGACTTTTGAAATATCATATGTATAATGTATGGCCATGAACTGGTTGTCTAGTAATAGACAATCAGAGAGGTATGGTTGCACTCATTCGCTTTCCATTTTTCCATTGATGCGCAGCAGTCTGATTGGATCAGCAGCGCACATGAGGTTAAAGGAGATCAGAATAAAAGCCGGTACGTCGCGTCATTAGGCCACGCCCATTGAGAAAGTCGTAATGACGAAACGCGTCTGGGCGTGACCGACACGACGACCGGAAGTGACGTATCTACGCATCTGCGCTCCACAAGGTGGCCATCACAAACCGGAAGGCTGTTTGGAGATTGTGAATGGTGTGGGCAATTTTTGCTTTATCCCACCACCAGCTGTTTTTCCAGGCAAATACACTCTAAACCATCCTTAGTGTATGACAACCAGTGATTGGCCACATTCGCAGAGATAGATAAAGGAGAACAAGTGTGAAAATATTCAATTTTTTATTGTGCAAAGTGGAAATATATTTTTTTAACAAAAAAGAAATAAAGTCAGTTTAAGACGTACTGGACTATTTGGATCTTTTTACCCCCTCTCTATATCGTAATACACGGGCCGATTGTTGCTGATGTGCGGAGAGGACACACAAGGAGAGTGACGGCAGATCCTGGGAGACTATGACTCAATGCTGATATTATTCGACATTCTGGTGAGTTCAAACCCCGGAGGGGAGTGTGGAATACGCACGGGTGAAGCAATTTGGTGGAAGCTTAACAAGCAGATAACATCCCTGTCTTCACTTATGTTATAAACTCATGGACTATAGTCTCACCTTATTAAGTTATTGAAGTTATTGATGTACTGTCATATTAGATTGGCTATGAGAAGTGGTATATGATCTCCACAACACAATATTGCAGATTTTTTATATACATGCTATTTCCTAGTGTATATATACAAACATTGGTTTCTTGATAATACAGTAAAAACCCTTATTGTTGTTTAGTCAAGACAATATGTTTTTTTTTTTTTTTTTTTGCTGCAAGGAATTCATACCAAATTAATTTTCTCGTTCTGAAATGAAGCAGAATGTTTGGTTTTAAAGTTAAAAATTAATTCTTAAATCATTTGGTAAAATATATTGCTCAAAGTACAGCCTCATTAACCACTTCAGCCCCGGACCAATTTGCAGCCAAAGAACCAGGCCCCTTTTTGCGATTCGACACTGCGTCGCTTTAACTGACAAAAACAAAATTGGCGTCCTTTTTTGCAATATTTTTTACTTTTTGCTATAATAAATATCCCCAAAAAAATATATAAAAAAACATTTTTTTTCCTCAGTTTAGGCCGATACGTATTCTTCTACATATTTTTTGAAAAAAAAAAAAATCGCAATTAGCGATTATTGATTTGTTTGCGCAAAAGTTATAGCGTTTACAAAATAGGGGATAGTTTTATAGCATTTTTATTAATATTTTTTTTTTTACTAGTAATGGCGGCGATCAGCAATTTTTATTGTGACTGCGACATTATGGCGGACACATCGGACATTTTTGACACATTTTTGGGACCATTGTCATTTATATAGAAATCAGTGCTATTTAAATGCACTGATTCCTATGTAAATGACACTGGCAGTGAAGGAGTTAACCACTAGGGGGCGGGGAGGGGCTAAGTGTGACGTGCCGTTTTTTTTTTTTTTTACAGTAGGGGGGCGTGGCTGTATGTCTGACATCACTGATCGGCTTTCCTGATGACAGGGAACAGCCGATCAGTGACAGGCAGTGTAGTATGCGCGCGGAGAGGTTTGTTTACACAGACCTCTCCCCGTTCTTCAGCTCTGTGACCCGATCGCGGGACACCATCGGCGATCGGGTCCACTGGTCCTGCGGCTGTGGTCACGGAGCTCCCGACCGGGTCGCGAGCACGTGGCTAGGCAATTAAAGGGGACGTACCTGTACATGCTTTTGCCTAGCCGTGCCATTCTGCCGACGTAAATGTGCAGGAGGCGGTCAGGAAGCGGTTAAGCTAGGCATCTATGAATAGTAATATGGGGAGATTGAAGGGCTAGTACCAAACATTAATTATGTTTTAACGTAATAATTCTGCCTTCCAGGTACCATCATGGAAGAGAGGTCTAACAAACTGCTGAATTTAGTATAGTATAATTAACCACTTCATAACCGGCCCATAGCCGAAAAACGGCTACAGGGCGGTTTCTTAACTCTGGGAGGGCGTCATATGACGTCCTCCCAGAGAATCGTTCCCACGCGCCCCCTGGGGCGCGCACGCGGGAACATCTGTGCTTGCCGGGTTCACGGGGACCCGGCGCAACACGGATCGCGGTAAAGGGCCAATGACAGCGGCCCTTTACCACGGGATCGCTCCGTCCAATGACGGAGCGATCACAACTGTCAACAAAAAAGGTCAGGGGAAGTTCATCGCTCTCCTCTCCTCACACCGATGCAGCGTGAGAGGAGAGCGATCGTGTCATTGTCAGTGAGTTATTAATAATTTAACAGTGCCCAGCAGTGCCCAACAGTGCCCCAACAGTGCCATCTGTCATCTGTGCCACCTGTGTCACCTCTGCCACACCAGTGCCATCTCTGTGCCACCTCTGTGTCACCTCTGCCACACCAGTGCCACCTGTGCCACCTCTGTGCCACACCAGTGCCACCTTTGTGCCACACCAGTGCCACCAGAGCCACACCAGTGCCCATCAGTGCCAGCAGTGCCCATCAGTGCAACCTGTGCCCATCAGTGCCACCTGTGCCCATCAGTGCTCATCTGCACCACTGAAGTGCCAGACCAGTGCCACCTGTGCCCACCGGTGCCGCCTGTGCCCACCAGTGCCGCCTGTGCCCACCAGTGCCGCCTGTGCCCACCAGTCCTGTCAGTCTGTGCTAATCAGAGCCACCAGTGCCACACCAGTCCCACCAGTGCCACCTGTGCCCATCAGTGCCACCTGTGCTCATCTGCACCACTGCAGTGCCAGACCAGTGCCGCCTGTGCCCACCGGTGCTGCCTGTGCCCACCAGTGCCGCCTGTGCCCACCAGTGCCGCCTGGGACCCCGCCTGTGAGATGTGTCATTTATGCTCCTATGTATGTGGCCAGGCTGTGTAAAAGTCTCACACATGTGGTATCGTAATACTCGGGAGGAGTAGCAGAATGTATTTTGGGGCGTCATTTGTGGTATACACATGCCATGTGAGAGAAATAACCTATTATAATGAAAATTTTATGAAAAAAAAAATCGTCATTTTGCAAAGAATTGTGGGAAAAAAATGACAACATCAAAAACCTCACGATGCCTCTTACTAAATACCTTGGAATGTCTACTTTCAAAAAAGGGGTGATTTTGGGGGTATTTGTACTTTCCTGGCTTGTTTGGGTCACAAGAAATGAGATAGGCCTCCAGTACATCAGGTGTGCTAAATTTTTTATGATTCGCACCACAGCTTGTAGACTCTCTAACTTTCACAAAGACCAAATAATATCCACTAATCTGGGTTATTTTTACCAAAGATATGTAGCAATATAAATTGTGGCCAAAATTTATGAAGAAAAATTTATAATTTGCAAAATTTTATCACATAAACTAAGAAAAATGCTTTTTTTTTTTCAAAATTTTCCGCCTTTTTTCATGTATAGCGCAAAAAAAAAAAAAAACCCAGGAGGTGATCAAATACCAACAAAAGAAAGCTCTATTTGTGTGAAAAAAAGGACGAAAATTTCATATGGGAATAAATATATAAATAAATATATAAAATGGGGCGCCAGCATACATACGTAGAAAGGTTAATAAAATAACAAGAGTAAATTAAATAGATAATCAGATAAAAATGTGGCGCTGATACACGTCTACCACTCCAAGGGGGATCATCCAGCGTATAGCATCAAATAATAAATAAGGCTATACAGACAACCTCAGGTGGGTGAATCAAACAATATAAATAAATAACCCTTGTGTCCAATAAAAATAAAAATAGTGCAAAGTAAGGACTAAAAGTGGCAATAAATAATCAAATATACAATGTCGAATAACATGCATAAGCCACAATTCGATTAAAAAATATTATTAATAATGCACAAAGCAAACCGTGAATAAATGCACCTGTGTGTTAAAAACAAACAGCACAAATAAACCTGTGTTAAAATATATATAATAACGTGAGTCCAGGATAAAAGTGTATATATAAATAAATAAACGACAAGTCCTGTGCAATCAAGCGGATATTCCCATATATGGTGCACAATTCCTAAACAATCTCCAGGTGAGGTGGTGGATATGATATTTGTGGCAGTCTTTAAGAGAAAAAAGTGATGCTTAAAGACTACCACAAATATCATATCCAACACCTCACCTGGAGATTGTTTAGGAATTGTGCACCATATATGGGAATATCCGCTTGATTGCACAGGACTTGTCGTTTATTTATTTATATATACACTTTTATCCTGGACTCACGTTATTATATATATTTTAACACAGGTTTATTTGTGCTGTTTGTTTTTAACACACAGGTGCATTTATTCACGGTTTGCTTTGTGCATTATTAATAATATTTTTTAATCGAATTGTGGCTTATGCATGTTATTCGCCATTGTATATTTGATTATTTATTGCCACTTTTAGTCCTTACTTTGCACTATTTTTATTTTTCTTGGACACAAGGGTTATTTATTTATATTGTTTGATTCACCCACCTGAGGTTGTCTGTATAGCCTTATTTATTATTTGATGCTATACTCCTTCTTTTATTCCATTAATTCCTTTGGACGCTGTGTCTGGAGCCACCTTGGCTGGATGATCCCCCTTGGAGTGGTAGACGTGTATCAGCGCCACATTTTTATCTGATTATCTATTTAATTTACTCTTGTTATTTTATTAACCTTTCTACGTATGTATGCTGGCGCCCCATTTTATATATTTATTTATATATTTATTCCCATGTACTGTCGGTGTGTGAACACCCTGATGGTGGCTGCGGCATTGGTTGTTATTATTGTGTAGCTGATTCATTTCAGCTCTCTCCCCTCCCCCCACCCCCTTTTTTGGTTTGCGCAGTTGCACCCCTCCTTTTGCGAAAATTTCATATAGGTACAGTGTTGCATGACTGAGTAACTGTCATTTAAAATTTGAGAGCACCGAAAGCTGAAAATTGGTCTGGTTATTAAGGGTGTTTAAGTGCCCAGTGGTCAAGTGGTTAAACACTGTTTTAAAATAGTGTGTCACTAAAGCAGAAATAAACATAACTTAATTTTCAGATTGAAGTTGTTGCAATGTACAGGTCATTTTTCCTCTTTATTTTACTACCAGGCCTATCCTAAAGGAAAATTAAGCATCTGGAGAGACGCCAGACTCTGCTGCCTTTTCTAGATGATTGTGAGACAAATTTCTTAGTTGTGTGACTGAGTCAGCTTGAATCAAACCATTTGATTTATTTCCACACAAAAGTTACAAAAATACTTACAAAAGTTGTACATTCAAATACAAAATAAATGTAGCTTCAAATAAGATCGAAGATATGAGATAAAGTTGTTTGTTTCAAAAAATAAGTTCAAGACATGTGCTTAAAATAGCTGCAATTTCAAGGACCCGAGAGGTGTTCATTCTCCCTCCCCAGTGGTTTTCCAATGTACAGGGAGGGGAGAAAACTGTCCTCACTTCCCAACGGCAGTCCGAGTTGAAGGGAGAGGAGGAATCCATTCTCCCTCCCAGTGGCAGATCCACAGTCTGGAAGTGGAGGAAGCTGGCCTCCCTCCCCAACAGTTAGCCGGAGCAGATGATGTAGGGTCCCCAGCAGAAGTGATGGCATCAGGGAAGAGTGCTACCAACCTCTGCCAAGCACCGGCAACAACTCCAGAGCTCCAGGTAGCTGGGGCAGGTGGCCCCTCTCCCCAGTGACAAGCTGAGGTAGTGAAGCTCCTACTCCCAGCTGAAGCACTGGTAACAGGGCAGAGAGCCGCTGACCTCTGCCTAGCACCTACAGTGTCTCCACAGCTCCAGGGAGCCGGGGCAGTTGGCCCCTCTTCCCAGCAGCAGATCGAGCCTCAGAACAGTAAAGACCTCCTAGCTCAGGGGTCTCAAACTGGCAGCCCTCCAGCTGTTGCGAAACTACAAGTCCCATCATGCCTCTGCCTATGGGAGTCATGCTTGTAACTGTCAGCCTTGCAATGCCTCATGGGACTTGTCGTTTTGCAACAGCTGGGGGGCCACCAGTTTGAGACCCCTGTCCTAGCTGAAGTGCTGGCAGCCAGACAGAGGGTCCATGACCTCTGCTCCACACCTACTGATGACAACTATTACCCACAGCAGAGAATGGAAATTATGTGGACCGACTATGTAGGTTCACTCTGCACGACTAACGCATGTCCAGACCAGGTGGAGGTTAGGGACCTTGTTAGTCTACCTTTTTAATAAGGGAGAAATGTGACATATCCAACTGGGACAGAGGCTTTTGGAGAGGACTAGGGACAGGCCTCCTACCCACTGATTATGGCTCATAGAGAGAACAGATCATTCTCTAATGATGGACAACAACGTGATAAACCTGAAAGCGCAGCTTGGATTAATTCTCTGAATAGGGACAATAAAATTTACCTTCTGGAGTGGATGGGAAGGTATATTACTAATCTTGTATGGGTTAATGGTCAGAGGAAATATGGTGTCCCTCCTAAAGATTGGGTTGGAGAAGCTTCTCCACTTGGGACAGAAATATTTATCAACAATATTGCTCAAGAAATCTATGAAGATAAATGTTTGTCTCATGGACTGTTGTTGACTGGTGCAGGAGAGTCTGAGGTGGGGGGATCACTGTTTATGTTATGTGTTTATTGTTAAGTGTGTCTCTCCCATTGTGTGCCTCCTAGGTGTGAATTTCCACTGTTAATTGAGTCACCCATTGTTTCTGTCTTTCTGCTCATCTCTTGGAGATGTGCTTAACCACTACCTGCACGGCCTATAGCAGAATGATGGCCGGGCGGTGGTTCTGTTATCCTGACTGGGCATCATATGACATCCAGCAGGATAACTGCTGGCGCGCGCCTGTGGGGGAGCGCATTGCGGCGATCATGGTTGCAGTCTGACACACCACTACACCGATCTCAGTAAAGATGGAGGCTCTTTACCATGTGATCAGCCGTGTCCAATCGCAGCTGATCTCTATGTAAATAGGAAGAGCCGTTGATCGGCTTTTCCTCACTGGCGTCTGACAGACATGAGTAGAGGAGAGCTGATCGGCAGCTCTCCTGACAGATGACATCTGTGCTGATTGTTTATCAGTGCAGCGCCCCGCTGATGACCCCAGACCACTGGAGATGCCCACAAAAAGGTACCCAAGAAGGTATGCCACCCTGGACCAACAGGGAGATGGCACTCAGTGCCCAGGCAGATGGCACTCAGTGCCCAGGCATATGGCAATCAGTGCCCATCAGCAATGCCTGCCAGTGCCACCTATCAGTGCCCATCAGTGCCGCCTATCAGTACTTGTGTGCAGCAGAAAATTTCATGAGAAATCATTAAGGTGCAGCCAAGGGTAGAAAGAGTTCAGTAGAAAGCGGGAATGTAATTCATGGCCAACTCATCACTGTCCCCTGAGAATCCTCAAGTTCCATAGCCACCCAGTGTTATGCGGCTCCATGGCAATGCCAGTCCACCAACCTGGTCTTATGGACCCCCCTATAGTAGGCTCATATGTCAGGGAGGCCTACTCCTCCATGGAGCTTAGGTAAAGATGAAGCTTAATGCCGCGTACACACGATCGGAATTCCGGCCAGCAAAAGACAGATGAGAGCTTTTCATCAGAAAATGCGACCGTGTTGGCGCCATCGGAATTTTGCTGGCCGAATTCCCGCCAGCAAAAATTTGAGAGCATGTTCTCAATTTTACAGACGAAAAAGGTTTTGATCGGAAATTCCGATCGTCTGTAGCAATTCCGACGCATTATCGGAAACAATTTGATGCATAGTCAAAAGCATTAAACTTCATTCTTTCTCAGCTCGTCGTAGTGTTGTAAGTCACTGTATTCTTGACGGTCGGAATTTGGTGTGATTGTGTGTAGGCAAGACAGTTTGAGCGGAATTCCGTCGGAATTCTGTTGGGAAAACCATCAGAGCTTTTTCCGACGACAATTCCGATCGTGTGTATGTGGCATAAGACAAGATTTCTTGTGGGACCAAACAAAGGTGCGGAACATAGAGCAGGCCCTTTTAAAAAATAGAGAAGGGAGTCGAATAGGAAGAGCTTGCAATAGATAAAGCACCCTGGGAAACTTAGTGATTTTAGTGCATTGCATTGTCCAAACCAGGTAAGGGTAAGCGAGTGCCAATGTAACAGATTTTCCCGCATTGTAAGTAAAAGCAGTTTGCAAAGTACACATCGGTCGGGCCTAGGGTAATGTTTGCGCCAAGGTAATGGATAAAGTAAGTGGCCCAGCAAAAACAGAAGAGAGATCGAAGGCGGCAGATCGTAGCTTGATATGTCGAGATATTGAGAGGCAAGGTTTTCACCAGAAAGTGACTTTTAAAATTCATATTAACATGTTAATACCAAATAAATTGTAACAACAACAAAAAAAAAAAATCCCCTCTCACCACTTCCCCTGTTATCTGACCCCTCCCCTCTTTTTTTTTTTCTCTTTCTTGTGTGTCTTTTATTTATCCCAGTTTTTGTGGATTGCTCCATGCCACAGCACCTGTGCCTTAGGGCTCAGGCACCCTGTGTTGACTCCCAGCTCTGGTCGGAGAATTACTGTTGTTCGACAGTTTACGCCTTGAAACACATGAATATGTGTATTCTTATGTTGCATTATGTTATGCCTACTGTTCAAATCCCCTGCGCGGGATTATTACAGCTGTACACTTATATTTCAATAAAAACATTGTGCCATTGTAACATTTTTTACCGCCACAGCAGTTATAGGATAACGCTGTACTGCACTGTTGACAGTATGTAAAAACATTTTATTTTTTTTTTCAAATGATTGTGACAAAAAAATACAGCTTCAAAAAACTTGCCATTCCTCTTACTAAATACCCTGGACTGTTTACTTTTCAAAGAGGGATCATTTGGGGGTATTTGTACTGTCCTGGCATTTTCGGGCCTCAAGAAATGAGTGTGTTAGTACATCAGGATTAATGAATTTTCATATATATATATATATATATATATATATATATATATATATATATATATATATATATATATATATGCCATAGTTTGTGGACTCTATAACTTCCCTACAGACTAAATAATATAGATTTGGGTTATTTTCACTAAATAAATGTAGCAGAATACATTTTGAAATAAATTTATAAAGAAAGATTATTTATTTTCAAAATTATATAATGGAAACAAACCAAAAAAAAAACACTTTTTTTTTTTTTTTAGTTCCTTAGTTTTTCATTTATTTAACAAAAAATAAAAACCTGGTGGCAAATAAATACCACCAAAAGAAAGCTCTATTGGTGTGAAAAAAAATGATAAAATTTCCTATGGGTACAGTGTTGCATGACCGCACAATTGTCATTCAGAGTGTGACAATACTGAAAGCTTAAAATTGGTCTGAGCAGGAAGGGGGTAAAAGTGCTCAGTATTGAATCTTTTATAACATTTTAATAGTAGGGTTTACATATACCTGATAGAAAAAAAAAAGATTAATGCAAGATTCAAATGAATTGGTTGCTAAAGAATACCTTGTTTGGCAAATCACCTTTTGTCCCATTAAGTAACTTGATGCACATGACAAATTGTTTATCCAACAACTCCAATAGTCGACCAAGGTCTAACTTATGTTGAAAATACAGTTAACAATTTACACTACTTATTCTGACATTTCTACCCACTGTGGGCTAATTTGCATTCAGAACACATCAGTCTTGTGCTAGACTTATTCATTGTTTGGCTGCAGTGCTTAATAAGCAGGCTTATGACAGATGAATGCTGGAAAATCAAAACGCATACGAGAATTCATGTTGAACGCTAGATGGTACTGTGGAGAAAATAAAAAAAAAAAGAAAACAATTTTTTTGCTAAAATACAAGGCCTATAAATAATAATGTGTTTGTTTATAAATATAATACTTCATAACTTTATACAGGACTTTTATGGATGATAGATGTTACTTGTTCTTTGTGGAAGGAATTAATTCACGCAATGCTTCAGTGAGCTCTAATAAAATCTAATAAGAAAAAGGTTGGATTTTGCTGAATCATTTCTGTTAAAGAATTCCAAGCTCAAACACAAACTCTGGTTTATTCAATGCATATATTCATTCGGTATATTTCTAACCCGTACAATGTGATTGCCCATAATCCTGTATTACATTAGTTCTCTACCTCACTACAAATTAGGTGAAGGCATTTAGGCTTGATTCACTCTAATGGGTTTTTTGATGCATTTCGCAGAAATGCAGGGAAATTTTTTAACATGGGTTCCTATGGAACATGTTCACATCAATGCATTTTTGTGCCTCTGCTGTTTTGGAAAGGGTCGGGGACTTTTTCCCCGCAAAATGCAGCGTTTTGCATGTAATAGAATTCAATGGACCCACATCCAAAACGCAAGTACTGAGTTTTTACAGCGATTTTACCGCGATTTTCGTTGTGCGTTTTTATTTTTTTATTTATTTTTTTACACTGTATATAGATGGTTGCTAAGGAGGGGGCTGGGAAGCCGGCCGCCTCGCCCTTAACAACCGATGAGTCATCAGCTGTCAGCTGCTGACTTCCCACTGAATGTAAAAAAAAAAGAAGCCGGCTAAAAAAAAAAAATCATGAAAAAAACTGCGTGGGGTCCCCCCCAGGGCCATATCAGGCCCTTGGGTCTAGTATGGATTCGGAGGGGACCCCCATGGCAAAATGTAAAAAGAAATGGCGTGGGGTCCCTCCAAAATCCATACCATACCCTTATCCGAGCATGCAGCCCGGCAGGTCAGGAAAGGGAGGGGACGAGCGAGCACCCCCCCCTCCTGAACCATACCAGGCCGCATGCCCTCTGCCCTCTGTGCCCCCCCACCCCAAAGCCCATTGCCCCCATGTTGATGGGGACAAGGGCCTCTTCTTGACAAGCCTTGCCCGGCTTATCGGAATCTGGAAGCCCCCTTTAACAAGGGGGCCCCCAGATCCCACTCCTCTATGTGAATGAGTATTGGGTACATTGTACCCCTACCCATTCACTAAAAAAAAAATTGTTTATTTTAAAATAAACACAGTAGAAAGTTTTTGACAAGTCTTTTATTAAAAATCTTCTTCTTCTTCTCCGCTTCTTCCTCCGGTCTTCCTCCATCTTCTCCCGCATATTTATCCTCCAGTCTTCTCTTTCTCCCCCTGCTTCTTTTTCTTCTCCTCTTCTGTCTTCTTCTTCCTCTGCTGCCGGTCCCACCGACGACCCTCCTCCGATGCTGCGTCCTGCTGATCTGTCGGTGGCAATGTCCTGCATTTTGTTAAATAAAGATGGGGCGTGGCAATCGGATTGCATCATCCAAAGGCCACGCCCCCTTGTGATGTCACAGTCCCAGGCATGATGGGACTGTGACATCATAAGGGCGGGATCATCGGATGACATCACCTGGTGACCCCGCCCCATGCCTATATAAGTCGTAGCGCACCGCGCATTACATGGGGAGAAAGCATCGAGTCAACATCGGAAGAAGAGAAGAGGGAAGAAGACAATGGTGAAGATCGGGCAACTGCTAGAAAAAGAGCAGGCAAAAGAGCATAAGATAGTGGAGGAGCCCGGCAGAAGACACCAGAGAGCACGGAGAAGAGGCTGGAGAGAGCGGAGAAGTCGGAAGAGACCCCCGAAGTCGAAAGAGAGCTGCCTAATAAATTACTTAAAAAACCTGCATAGTGTGTTTTTTTATTGACACTTTTTTCCACAGGTGAATGGGTAGGGGTACGATGTACGATGCTTATTAAAGGGGGCTCCCAGATTCCGATAAGCCCCCCGCCCACAAACCCCGACAACCAACGGCCATGGTTGTCGGGAAGAGGCCCTTGTCCTCATCAACATGGGGACAAGGTGCTTTGGGGTGGGGGGCACAGAGCCCCCCCTGCCCCAAAGCACCCATACCCCATGTTGAGGGCATACGGCATGGTATGGTTCAGGAGGGGGGGCACTCGCTCCTCCCTTTCCTGACCTGCCAGGCTGCATGCTCAGATAAGGGTCTGGTATTTTGGGGGGACCCCCACGCCATTTTTTTGCAGAAATGCAGGGAAATTTTTTTAACATGGGTTCCTATGGAACATGTTCACATCAATGCATTTTTGTGCCTCTGCGTTTTTGGAAAGGGTCAGGGACATTTTTTCATGCAAAATGCAGCGTTTTGCATGAAATGGAAGTCAATGGACCCGCATCCAAAACGCAAGTACTGCGTTTTTACCACAATTTCCTGCGGTTTTGCCGTGATTTGCCTTTTTTTAAAAAGATTTTTTACACCGTATATAGCTGGTTGCTAAGCAACCACAGTGTAAAAAAAAAAACGCAAAACACGGCAAAACCGCGGTAAAAACGCATGTCCAAAAACGCGGCAAGCACCGCAAAAGCGCTCAAAAGCAAAATGCATAGATGTGAATCGAGCCTAAGGCTGGATTCACACCTATGCAGTTTCAGTGCTTTTTGCATTTTGCAGATTTGCACTACAGTCCATTTAACATGGTTTCCAATGGAACACGTTCTGTAGTACAAATCTGCAAAATGCAAAAAGCACTAAAAATGCATAGTTGTGAATCATGCCTTAATAATGCTTGAAAACGTCCTCCCATTAATTTCAGTGTATCTTTTGACACTGGGGCGGTGCGCTTGTGGGACGTTAGGAAAAGTCCTGCAAGCAGCATCATTGGGGTGGTTTGGGAGCGCTGTAACCAGTGCTCTCAAAACGCCCTGCCCATTTAAATGAATGGGCAGCGCTCCCAAAGCACCTGAAAAGCTATTCGGAAGCCCCACAGCACGGGTGTTTTTAACCCCTTCTTTGGGGTTAAAATCGCCCCGCTAGCGCCCAAAAAACACTACTTAAACAGCGCTAAAGCACCGCTAAAACGAGTGTTGTTTTAGCGCTAACTCAGATGCAGCCGCGGCCCCAGTGTTAAAGGGGTCTGAAATATATAACACCAACATGTGAGAAAAAAAAATCAAAAACAGAATCACTGAGTTGGAAAAAGGATCACCCCCCTCCTAAAAATGACTTGTAAACCCAATCAGGTGTAGCTAATCTCCTTCTCAATGGCGCACACAAAGACATTTGACTTTCAACTGTGATCAGCTGTGGTCATTTTAATTAGCTCAGCATGAAAATAGCTTTTCTTGAGCATTTCTGTCCGTGGTAGTCCAACTGAAGCAAACAATCAACTATGGGTGGAAAGGCACTGTCAAAAGACATCCAGGAAGTTGTGGACAGATACAAGTCAGGGATAGAAACAAATAACGTCAAAGGTTTTATCAATACCTAGAAGCACAGTGAAGTATATTATTAGTAGTGTAAGTTATTTGGTACAACACAGACCTTCCCTGGATCAGGATGTCAGTCCAAACTGGATGAAAAGAAAAACAGGAGGAAACTGGTTAGAGAAGCTACCAAGTGGCCTACAGCAACTCTGAAGCAGGAATTTATGACAAAGAGAGGTCATTGTGTTCAATTGACAACACAAATTCAATTCTCCACAAATGTGGCTTGTATGGGGGGGGGGGGTTGCTAGATGGGGCTAAATAACATCAAATTCCCAAGGAAAAACTGCTACCCTCTGTCAGGAAGTTGTCTGAGGGAAGAAGGTTTACCTTCCAACACAGAGCACACAGCAAAAACGACCACACAGTGGGGTTGAGTTACTAAAACTGGAGAGTGCAGAATCTGGTGCAGCTGTGCATGGTATCCAATCTAACTTCAACTTGTTCAATTAAGCTTTGACAATAAAACCTGGAAGCTGATTGGTTTCTATGCACAGTTTCACCAGATTTGGCACTCTCCAGTTTTAGTAAACGAACCCCAGTGGTTGAAGTAGAAACAGGTGAATGTCCTTGCATGGCCTAGTCAGAGTACAGACTTATACCCGTTGAGAATCTGTGGAAAGACTCAAAGACTGCAGTCCACAAACGGTCACCATCAAATTTACCAGAACTTAAGCAGTTCTGCAAAGAAGAGTGGACAAAATATGTAGACACCTATCCCAACAGACTAAAGGCTGTAATTATAGCAAAAGGTGGTTCAACAAAATACTGACACAAGGGGTGATCCTTTTTCCAACTCAGTGATTCTGTTTTTAAATGTTTTTTATTTTGACATGTTGGTGTTAAATCTTTCACTTGGATGTTATAAGTTGCACTGTGTAAATACAGCTGGATAAAACAAATACTGTGTCTGTCTTCATTTTAGGCTGCAAAGACTGTGATTATTTTAAAAGGAGGGTGATTCTTTTCTATAAACAATGTAGTTGTTTTCATTCCCTGCTTACCCCTCAACCCCAATATACTCATCTTGCTGCGCTCCTTCACCACTCTTTTCTGTATTGTGGCTACCACTGAAATTATCTGTGTTGGCCACCTGGGGGGGGGGGGGGGGGTTCAAGAGATCATGTACTCGCACACCTGGAAGGTATTGTAATGGGCTGCAAAAAGGGAAGGGGTGGTAAGGGAGCATAGGCAAGATGAGCACAACATGGAGTGGTGTAACTTTTGTTGAGACAATGTTATTTTGCCCTGCATGGGAAAGTATCTCTTCAAGGTGGAATGGGCTACCTACTAGGCTGACCACCAATGCCTGGGAAAGGTAGGAAGAGGGATATTTCACTGACCAAGAATATCTTACATAAAGAGGATATTCCACTAACAACCAATGCCTTGAGGGGAAGTCTTTCCTTCCACTGGTGATGCTGGGGGGATGATTGTTCCTTCAACTGTAGATTGTAGAAGGGGAATGCTTCCTCACAATTTTTTTCTTCCACTGTCCAGCAAGTGCCACTATGATACATACTCCAGACCTTTACACTTTGTGTGCTGTGCTGTATGTTTTGCTTTCGACCACTGCATTCTATAAGCTATGTTGTATGTTACACACTACTGATTGCTGCCCTGCATATGCTGTGTTTTAGATTGCATGCTGAAAGCTGTAAAAAGAAGACAATTGGTACCATCACTGGTGCTTAGGATTGCTGCATGAAGTTTGTTGACAAAGACTATGTAGCAACTAAGCAAAAAAAAACACTGTCTGGGACTAACCTGTAGTAAAACTGCTGAGACAATAAACTATTACTATATTAGCCACATGCAAATAGATGAGTCTTTTAGAAATGCCATGGTGGAGTTAGTGTTAACTGATACATAAACATCATAAACTTGGTCTGGTAGTTGAAGGGTTAACTCAGTGCAGTGGAAAGACTGGAGTGGGGCAAAGAGCCATAGAAATTTAGTGCTGGACGCTGGCAGCCAGAACGGTCAGTAGTCAGAGTGATCCTGCATGCTTTGTGAGCCAATAACCCGAAGGCAGGGAGGGAGAAAGGCAGAATGGTGATACAAGTGAGCTGGACCTCTGCATAGCTAGAGGGTAGGAAGGTGTGCAGGGGTTGCTATGACAATGCGTTTCAGAGCTGGTGCTCCTATCTCAAGTGCTGAGACTGGAAAAAGGCTAGAATTTATATCGTAAGGAAGCTGTT
Organism: Lithobates sylvaticus; assembly: GCA_028564925.1. Lineage (NCBI taxonomy): Eukaryota > Metazoa > Chordata > Amphibia > Anura > Ranidae > Lithobates > Lithobates sylvaticus. The sequence continues at coordinate 221,550,270 of CM053029.1, forward strand.
CTGTACATTACGTATTCTAGACCACAGTGTTTGTCTGAACAGTTGCTGGTTGCAATGTAGTTCCAAACTATTTTAATTAAGTCTAGGTAGACTCAGGCAAAGTGTTAGCTCTCTGTCTATATTCCCTGTACAGAAAGGCTTGTGTAGTGAATGAGGTTCATTTAAAAAATCTTTGTGCTGGGGTTTATGTGTGTCTGTTGGGCTCTCATAAGCACTGGCACTGTAATTAGGGAGGTTTATGAGGGTATAAGGACTGTGGTGTACATGTGTAGTGTAAAGTTATATTAAAGTGATATTAAATCCTCATTTTCTTTAAGCACTTTCAGCAGCTGAATTAATCATTTACTGATATTGCAGCTTCTTCATCTTTTAAACCTTGCCCATGTTGCTGTTTAAGCGTGTCCCATTACCACTGGCCCAGATTTCCTGTTTCAGGGTGGCTTCCTTCTCTTGATGCACCCTAGAGGGACTAGAGTCATGTCTCCCTACACTGTGTGTATCAATAGTAACACACAGCCTAGGATGGCAAGACACTCCCATGCTCCTCCCTCCTCCTAGCTCCTCCTTTCCCCAAGCTAGCATACTGACTTGAGACTACGCTATCCACTGTTAACTCGTTCCTGTGAAGACAGAAAGTTTAGGGAAGCAGCCAGGACTGTCTTTAACGCAGGGCAAAAGGGGCAGCTGCCCCGGGCCCAGTCATTGTTGTGGGGCACAAAGCAGCTCCCGATTGAGCCTACACTGCCTGAAAATAGTTGATAAGTGGATTCGGGAGGGCCCCAGAAAATGTTTGCCTGGAGTCCAATCAATATTAAAGATGGCCCTGGAAGCAGCACTGAAGGAGCAGGAGCCAGCAGCAAGAAAAATTGTAAACTACAAATGGCTGGGTAAGAATTTTAACAAATAGTTTACTTATTTTATTGTGCTTAATGTGTTATGCTTTAATACTACTGTGGGACACACAGAATATCCAGCACAATGTAACCACTTGCACTTTTCACCAAGGTATGCGCCAAAAGTTGTCTTCACCCCAAGATGTCCCTCTTCCTCAAGTTCTAATGTGGGGAGGAATAGGAAAGTGTGCTGGTGAACTTTTAGTTTGTAAAGTAGAAGGGAGCAGGCAGGGCTTATCAGAAAGGGGACATGGGTTTGCATCTAAGAGTCCAGTTCCACTATGGCAGTTCATATACTTTCTGCCCATATGTGAAGTGGAAATGAAACTTTTTTTCATCATCCGTGACACACATTGACTTCAGTGCCAGGGTCCCAAGCTCCAGTAAAGAGCTGGTGGGTTATCTCTGACCCACTGTCAGGGCTGAGCTCAGCCCTTACTTCTCAGAGAGCTCAGCTGGTTAATTGTCAAAGACTCTTCCTTCCACAGTGACTCACCTGGTCTTCATTTCCTGCTTGTCACCAGAGCTGCTGGTTATATAAACTCCTTGGATCAGATCTTCAGATCTTCTGTGCCTTTGCCTTGGTCAACATATCCAGACTCTCTCTGCTGTGTTTTCCTGTGAAAGACTTTTGCTTGGCTGACTTCCCTTCTGGTTCCTGATCCTGTTTGCTGCACCCGACTTCACTAATCTCTGGACTCCTGTTTCTCTGGCTTGTTCTGACTACTCATCTTGGTTACCAAACTATGGCTATGTTTTGACTACGTTTGCTCTGTTTATACCATTTTATTAAATAGTGTGATTTTTACTGCACTTCTGTCTCAGTCTGATTCATGGTTCCTGACACTCACTCTAACAACGCATAGAAGCTCTTTAAAGAGGAACTGCAGTCTTCTCACATAATTTGTAATGAATATATCTTTGCCATTCAGAAGCTTCCCTCCAACCACTTTGCATATTATTTAATATATACTTTGATTCTGTACTTGCCAAATATGCTGCAGAAATCTCCCTCCACTGAGTCTGGCTGCAACTATGTTAGCGGTGGGCAGCTGAAGCTGCTGCCTGTTCACTTCCTGGATTTACACAGACACACAGAGGCACACCTCCAGCTCTGCAGCCCTCATTGGCCCTCTTATGACTCATCCCCCCTCCCTTCCTGGAAAACTCTCACGAGAGTGAGAAAGAGAGCTGTGCATGATGCCACAAGCCTAGGTTTTTACCAGACAAGATAGAGGAAGTGGGCTGTATAAGGTATTTACTGGCAGAACATTTTTTTTTTTTTAACTATCCAAAGTTAAAACAACAAGGGCAGAAGATTTAATAGATGAAAAGCTGAAAAACAAAAATGACTGAAGGTCCGCTTTAAGAACGATGGTATGTACAATATATTTTTAAATACATTTGGTAAGTGTGCCTATAATATATACAGTAAAGTGCGTCTCTCATAGAGAATATATTTGAAATATGAAAAGCAAGTTATGGATTCTTGCTGCTGAATCCATGAGACTTACTATGTTTGATTAACAAATGGTAAGGTAAAATAGGTATTTGCTCTAGGTAAACCTTTCTTCACAGTATCTAAATGCAAAATGACACTGTCTTTATTTTAATAGTTTTCGCCGACAATGTGAAATTGGAGGATATTTTATTATATTTGTATAGGATTTTCAGCACTTCAGTTCATATATTGAATTTATCAAAGGTCTATAGCTACAAAAAAAATATATAAAGCCCCATCCTTTATGCAGGGACAGTTACTTGAAATATTAAACATTCAAACACTTTAGCTGCATTTTTACTAAACTCAGTACTCTTTTTTTTTTGAAAAATATTTATTGGGTTTTTCAAACATAACAGAAATAATTGGTATACAAACTGTGGATTATATAGACATGAGGAGGAAAGACAAGGTACGGTTGCAACATGTGTCATAAACAGAGCCTTCAGAAGTGGAAGCGACGTTATCAAACGTGTATTAACATCTACATATACTAGACTATTTAGGGTGGCCTTGAGAAGCGTAGCTTGGTAAGGAGATTGTGTTTGCTCTCTGGGCGCCAAGGGGCTTAGAAGTGCGGCTATGTGTTCATGCATCGGAGGTACGTAGGGGGTCTGGTGGGCTGGGAAGTTTAAGTCTACCCAACGAGTTGGTAAGCTCTCTTTTGAGGTACCATTCGGTGTATCGAAACGGTTCCATGATGTCAGCTAGAGTGTCCTCTGACAGTTCACTCTCCATGAACTTGCGCCATCTGACAAAAAACCGTGAGCTAGTTTGGAAGTTCGACATTATGGTGTCCAGTCTTTCGAGGTAGAAAAGTGAGAGGAGGGCCTTCTTGGTCATCTGTAGGTTTGGCGGTGGCGTCTTGATCCATTGTAGCATGATCGCTCTGCGTGCCACTAGGAGGCATAGCTGGGCCCAATGGGGTATGTGGTGTGGGGCATCATCCGTCTCAGAGGGTGATAGGGTAGCATGTCCGAAGAGGCAGATTAGGTGGCCCTTCGGGATGTGCACTTTGGTGATGTCATATATGTATTGGAGTATAGAGTCCCAGTATGTGGAGATGGGCTGGCACTCCCAAAGGCGATGAAGCAGAGTAGGTCGTGGGGTATCACACCACGGGCAGGTTTCTCGCGTTGGGTCAACTTTATCAGTACGGAAAGGGTGATATGCTCTGTGCATGATTTTGAATTGCGTTTCACGCCAGTTTTCGGACGGTGAGTTTGCGTATCTGTTGGTATCCTTCCATGATTTTTTCCGCTAGGTTCTCTTCGCCAAACACCTCGGCCCACTTCTGGACCGGTTGGAGATGATATTTATCCGACTGGTGTGAAATGAGGTGTGATTAAAGGGTGGCGATAGAGTAGTCTCCGCTGGAGAGCACAGAGTCTATAAAGGACTTTTGGAGGGGGTCGGTGCCATTTTTGTAACAGTTCCTTAGGTAGCTGACCAGTTGATAGTAATAGAAGACATGAGTTGCTGGGAGAGAAAACTCCCTAGCCAGGACTTGGAAGGGTTTGAACCTGCCCGGGCTTGTAAGAAAGAGTGAGGTAATTTTGTTGAGACCTTTAGCTTGCCACTGTACAAAAACATCATGAAGAGTAGATGGGATGAACATTGTGTTCCCTTTGATTGGTAGGTGGCGAGAAATGCTCGAGGGGAGGCCCAAGAGTTTTCATGTTTCCCTCCAAGCTATAATTGTGTCTCTGACCATCACATTGGACTTGAGATGGATTGGAAGCTTGTTGGGGTTAGAGTGGAGGATGGCTGACAGGTTGTGTGGGAGCACTGCTGCTTCTTCTAGGTCAGTGTTAGAGTACCTGGATTTGCCGGTTAGCCAGTCAAGACCCTGTCTAAGTAAACATGCTAGGTTATAAAAACGTATATTGGGCAAGCCCGCCCCCCTTCCGCCTTGGGGAGAGACATTTTTTGCAAAGATATTCGTGGTTTCTTGCGAGACCAGAGAAAACTAGAGAGTGCTTTGTGAATTAGATTCACATCCTTGTGTTTAAGCAAAAGTGGAATGGTCTGCATGGGGTATAGCAGACGTGCAAACGAGATCATTTTGAAGAGGTGACATCTCCCAAAGAGCGAGAGGGGGAGAGCTGCCCAAGCTTCCAACTCCTTTACAATCTTAGTTATCAATGGTGGAAAATTTAAAGTGTAGAGGGATGAAGGTTCGCGGCCAATGCGTATTCCCAAGTAGGTTATGTGGTGTGTGGCTATTGTTAGTGGCGAGTGTAGTTTCCAGTCAGGCGTCACTCCAGTTGTCAGTGAGAGTATTTCGCTCTTGTCAAAGTTTATACGTAACCCCGAGCACTGTCGGAAGGTGTGGAAGATTTCCTTAAGTCTGGCAAAGTCAGTTAGGGGAGCTGTGGAGAACAAGAGTATGTCGTCAGCGAAAAGGGCTGATCGTAGGATCTGGTTCCCTATGTTGATTCCACTGACGCCATCTGGGGAGTTAAGTAGCCTTGATAGGGGTTCTATCGCAATATTGAATAGGAGTGGGGACAGTGGACATCCCTGTCTTGTTCCTTTGGTCAGGGGGATCGTATTAGAGATAAAGTCAGGGGTAACTAGACGTGCCGAGGGTGCTTCGTACATTAGTTGGAGAAAGGGTATTATTGGGCCCGAGAAGCCAAGGTGTGACATTACCCTGAACAGCCAGGAGAGGCTAATATTGTCGAAGGCCTTTTCGGCGTCTAACGACATTATGGCTACTTCCTGTTTTGGATTTGATTTGGCGTATTCAAGTGCCATGAGGACTTTGCGTATGTTCAGGGTGGCAGAGCGACCCTGAACGAATCCGGATTGGGCTGTATGTAGTAAGGACGGAAGTATTTGGGCTAAGCGTGATGCTACTATTTTTGAGAGGATTTTAGCGTCGACATTGATTAGCGAGATCGGCCGATAGGATCCTGGGAGTGTGGGGTCTTTGTCTTTTTTGCCTATCAGTCTGATGTGTGCCTGGGTGGCAGTGGGGAGGTAAGGGCCTCCTTTCCACATGGCTGAGAAGACCTGTGTAAGGGTTTCTGGGATAGCGTCCCTAGTGGCCTTGTAAAATTCGGCAGTGTAGCCGTCCGGGCCCGGTGCCTTGGAGGAGGCCAAGGATTTAATTGTCTCTTGGACGTCCTCCAAGGTGATGGGCGCATTGAGGGAGTCTAGAAGATCCCCTTGGATTCTGGGGAGTTTAAGCTTTGCCAGAAGGGCATCCGATTCTATCGGGTGGTCAGGATCTGCCGAATATAGGTCGGTATAGTATTCTGTCAGTGTTCTATTTATGTCTTGGGGTGACGTTAGTAGTGTCCCATCCTTGTTTTGAAGTGCCGAGATGTATGTGGGGCGTTTTGTTCCCGAGCATAGTCTCGCCAGTAATTTGCCCGCTTTGTTCCCAAATTTGTGGAAGTGCAGCGTCGTGTAGGATGCTTTGGCCAGTTCTTGTTGTTCGGACCAGAAGTCAAACTCGCGTTTGGCCTCTCTCCAACTTTTAATGTTGTCAGGGGTGCGATTAAGGGTAAGTTGTTCGTGTGTTGCCTGTAGGGCCTCGCTGGCCTTGATGTATCGCTGAGCGGACTGTCGTTTGAACTGAGCAGTATAGGAAATAATTTTCCCTCTAAGAAAGGCTTTCCCGGCTTCCCAGAATAAATTCGGGTCCGAGAGGTGAATGGCATTAGTGGATTTATAGTCTGACCAGGCTGTGTTTAGCATGTTACGGAAGTCTTCTTTTTCTGCCAAATATGAGGGGAAACGCCACATTCTGGCAGGGGAGGTAGGTCGTGTATCAATCAGGCCTACTGTAACAGGTCCGTGGTCAGAGATCCTAGCGTCCAGGATTGTCGGGTTGCGGAGCAGCTGCATAAGAGCAGGTGTCGCGAAAAAATAGTCAATTCGTGAGAATGAGTTGTGGGGGGGGGGAGTAGAAGGAGTATTCTCGGTCTGTGGGGTGTGTCAGCCTCCATATGTCAGTCAGTTGTAACGAGGTCATAGTCTGAGCAAGAATAGTCTGGGGCGTGTGTAGTGTTATCCTGCTTGGGTCTCTACTGGTTGTATTACTTGTGCGGTCCAGCGTGTTAGACATTACTGCGTTAAAGTCACCGCCTACCAGGTGTAGGGTCTCTGGTGTTGCTTGAATCCAGCTTGTCATGTCTCTGTAAAAGGTAGTATCAGGTGTGTTGGGGGCGTATATGTTGGTGATCGCTATGTCTCTGCCCGTCACATTTAAATGAATCGTTATTTTGCGGCCTAACTGGTCTGCCCTGACGTCATTCACCCTGTGTTTCAGGTTCCTGTGTAATAAGATAGCCACTCCGGCCTTGCGCCCCACTGCGGGTGAACCATAGACCGTCCCCACCCACAATTTACGTAAACGTGTCAGATCTTCTGCGGAGAGATGTGTCTCCTGTAGTAGGGCCACATCTGTCCGCAGTCTTTTTAAATGCCTTAAAATCATCATACGCTTACTTGGAGAGCGAAGTCCCTTGACGTTCCAGGATACAATCTTTAGGTGATTCCCGTCAACTGCAGAAGCCATGTCCTGCTTTTAGTAATGATCCGTGTCGGAAACAGGATATCTAGGGTGTGTGCGGGCATCGCCTCGTCAGTCAAGGGGTCACCCAAACATTGTACGTTCCCTATAATAGAAGGCATGTAGAGCATAGTTAAACCTTGTGCAACCAGTACCAAACAGAAAAGAGGATATAACATGTTACGAATCTGTAAAAATAGCTTAACATAAACCATCCAAAACTTCACTTTTTTCCACATTTGGCTAAGTCAGACAGGGAGGGTTCCCGTCATTCGCCAGCACCTATTACCGGTGCGCAATTATGCACCGGGGGGGGCAGAGGAAGGGGGGGTAAGGGGGGTGGGGGGGGGGGGGAAGGGAGGGGGAAGGGAAGAGGTGGTAGGGAGGGGGGGTAGGGGAGGGAGGTGAGGAGCAGAGAGATGTAGTTAATAGTAGGTATACATATAAACCAACATTGTCCAGGGTGGAGAAAAAGAGCAACTAGGGATTGGAATCGAGATAAAACTGTAAAGGAGCGTATAATGTTTGCTCGCTATTATGCACCTGGTGCAGGCAGTCATTCAAGCTTTTAGGCCTGGTTCAATACCATTGGGGCCAGGTGGGCCCAGCTGTGGTTTTATGCCACGTGTCATGGCTGCAAGTGAGGGGGTCCAGCCTTGTTGACCCAGGGGAGAGTCGCTCACGGCTGGGATGGGAGAAAAAATAAAGTGCCTCATGCCCGCCTCAAAGGAAATCCCCGCTTGGGGGTAACAATGTGCATGAGAAATAAAGTGATACTACTCATACTGTGCCTGAGAGGAGCCTGATGGTGGTGGTCCACTTCAGCGGTTTCCTGAGCGATCCAGGTGTTGGGTGAAGCGACTCCGTTTGTAAGGAGGCTTGTTGGGGCTAGGTTGCTGCTTGCGCGGAGTAGAGAGGGGGGTGGTGGGCTGTGTCGGGTATTCCCCGGTGGATCCAGTATGTTCCATTTCATTGCCTGTAGAGTCAAGGTACCTTTCAGCGTCCTCGGGTGAGGTGAATGTCAGTTGTTCTCCTGATCGTGTTTGGATGCGGAGCACTGCGGGGTATGCTAGGGAGAATTTCACTTGGTTGTGATGTAGTGTTGAGCATATTGGGGAGAAGGCCTTTCGTTGTCTCATCACCTCAATGGAGTAGTCAGCAAAAAGTAGCAACCTAGCCCCATCTATTGTCAAGGAGCGTGTGCGGCGAAATGTTTGCATGATGGCCTCCTTGTCAGCGTAATTTAGGTACCTGACTATAACTTGTCTGGGTTTGGGCCTGTTGTCTGCTTGTTGGCCAATGCGATGGGCTCTCTCCACTATGCAGGGTATGCGCAGGCCTAGCTGTTCTGGGATCAATTTAGCACATATGTTGGCTAGTTTGTTGTTGGGTACAGTCTCAGGGAGGCCCACTATGCGGAGGTTATTTCTCCTAGAGCGATTTTCCAAACTGTCCAGTTTTTCCCATAGCTCCCTATTTTCTGCTGTTATACGTGCCAATAATGCAGATTGTGCCGTTGTGTCATCTTCCAGGAGGGAGATTCTCTCCTCTGTCTGGGTTATTCTGTGTCCCTGGGCCTGCAGCTCCATGTGTAGCTGTTCCAGTCCCCTGTGTACTGCGGCATCTACAGTGGCCGCCAGAGTGGGCCCCAGGAGGGCTACTACCTCCTGTGCTATGCCTGCCGGTGCTGCGGGATTATGTGTCTGGGCGTCTGGGGCCTGTGGCGGAGGAGAGGCCGTTGCGGAGGTGGCGGGGGTGGCGGCCGCCATGTTGGCTAGGCCCGGAGTTATGTCTCCCGCGGGGGGGGTCGGCGAGGTGACCGCCCGGGAGTACGAGCGTTCCACGAACCTGTCCATGGGGTCTGCGGGGGTAGCGGAGGTGAGTGGGGGTCCTCCCCGGTGCTGTTAGCAGGTTTTTTGCTGGCTTTTCGTGGCGAACGGCGGGAGCGCTGTCTAACTACGACCGTCCCATGTGGCGCCGGAACCGGAAGTAACTCAGTACTCTTAAAGGAAGCTCTAATATTATAAAACACTAGTTCCAGGCTGCTATTTTGTTTCCAAGGCTTCAATATATTCTGAATTAAACCCAGAACAAGTATGCAGATTTGACTTGCTGAATGATTGTTTCCAGTCCTTGACTCTGAAATTAACAAATGCGCATTGTCTCACAGTTAGAATACACTAGAACACAGAAAAACACAAACAGTTTATTTTTCTAACATAGTGCGCTCAAAACATGGCATGTGTGCTCTTATGCTTGTGCGTTGCCCATTACTAGAGTTGGGCCGAACACCCCCTGGTTTGGTTCGCGACAGAGCTCTCGAAGATCGCAAAAGTTCGGACCTGAGCTACGAATCCTATTAAAGTTTATGGGACGCAAATGTGAAAAATAAAAAGTGCCCATTTTGAAGGTTTATATGCACGTTATTGGCCATAAAAAGGGTATGGGGGCCTGGGTACTGCCCAGAGGAATATGTAACATGGCAAACATTTTTTTTTTAAACATAGTTTTCAAAGGAGCAGTGATTTTAATGATGCTTAAAGTGAAGCAATAAAAATGAAAAATTTCTTTAAATATAGTGCCTGGGGGTCCCCTTTAGTCTGCCTGTAAGTTGGGGCATCTGTAACGTGTATAGAACCTGCTGCAGCAAAACTGACATATAAAGAAAAAAAAAATAATTAAATTTAAACTTATTTTCCCTGCAAGCTTACTTTATTTTGTAAACAACAGCTTGGGTCTTGGGGAGCCAGTCTGTATGATGAGGCCACGATTTAGTGCACTTGGAACAAGATTAGAGATCTTTTGGATACATTTTGGTGTCTCTTTGGCAGACTTTGGTTGGAAATAACACATTTATGCACCACAGTGAGCAATCCTTATGCGAAGAAGGCAAATTAAAGTACATTCAGGCCAAGATTAAAACATTTTTTTTAGATAAAGTCTGGTGTCTCTTTCGCAGACTTTGGATAGAAGTAACAGGTGCGGAAAAATTGGTCTTTGGTTGTTGGTGGTGCCTTCACACTGTAGAGGTACTCTTGAAAAAACATCTGTTTTGTTTTTTTATAATTTGTTAAGAAAAATAAACAGATTTTTTTTTCAAGAGTACCTCTATAGGATTACGGTGTGAAGGCACCACTAATACTCAAAGTCCAGTTTTCCCCACCCGTTTGACAGGTACATTTAATAAAAAATTTTTACAGAAAGGCAAATTCTTGCTTTCATAAAATGTACCTCTATATGGTTACAGTGTGAAGGCACGCCAACACCCAGAGCCCAATTTTTCCCCACCTGTTTGACAAGTGCATATACTTAAAATTTTTTACAGAAAGGCCAATTCTTGCTTTCATCGAGAGTACCTCTAGCAATTCCCTGTTCTCTCCGGCAGTGTGTTCTCAGGGCATTCTGCAGGGAAATTTTTTCTTCCTTTCACTGGTCTGTAGAACAGCGGCGGCTTCAGTGGTAGATTGAGTTTGCCATCAAACTCAAAACCATACCTTAATGGCCCTACTGGTAAGCCTGTAATGGTGAAACTGAAGTGGGGTATGGAATACAAGAGATACCTGGTCTCTGTGGATGGCTACATGAACATGCAGCTTGCCAATACAGAAGAGTATATTGATGAGGCATTATCTTGGACAAGTTCTAATAAGGTGTAATAATGTATTTGTATATACGGGGAATAGAAGAGGAGGAAGATGGCGAGATGAGAGAATAAAGCAATTTCCAAATTAGCTTTGTAAATTTATTTTGAAACTTCTCTTTTGAGGTTATTGTTGGACATTGTTTTTGTATGTTTTGTAAAAAATGAAGGAGGAGGGGGTGGGGCTGACAGTGCTCACATCATCACCATCAGCTGTATGGAGACATGGCGGCAAAAGAAGCTTCAGCACTAAGCTCTGTCCTGCATCCTTCTGAGTTGCAAGCAGAGTTATCCAGTGTGCTGTAAACAAAATATATCACCCCTGACCATGCTTGCTGGACCACGAGTCAGCAGTAAGGTGGACCCTGCTGCTGACTGCCTTGTCCAACAATGCCAAAACATTCACGGAAGGGGGCAGAATCCAACAGATGGAAATGCAGGTGTTTTAAAGCCAGCAATTTGGACACACTGGAATTTAGACACTGGGCATGTAAGTGGCAGGGAGTGTATTTTTTTTTTCGATGCAGCAGCTGGGGCAGAGAAATTTGCCTGCTATACTCTGTGTGCTGCTAGCAGATGTGTTGCAAGGACCTGTGACACCCTTTGTTATACCATCATCCCTGTCAGTGGAGGCTGCAGAGAGTTCATGAGATATAGCGGGGGTGGACATGAAAGGCAAGGAGTGAGGAGGAGAAGAATTTTGTGCCTTTTGTGTGGCTTTCTGGTGCTCTTGCCAATGGGCTGAGCGGTGGGATGTTAAATGCCTTGTCAAGCATGTGGTACCCTAATGGCTGGTGTTTTTGCCATACTTGATCTGCTTGAGGCAGAGATTGCAAATTGCAACAGTGTGATCAGCTGCATATGTGCTAAACAACAACCACACAGCTGAGCTATGGGAAGTGGGCCGGGAGATAACATCAGGGCCGGACTGGGAATAAAATCCAGCCCTGGAAAAAATGTCATACCAGCCCAACAGCATAACAGCATTATTTTTTTATTCATAAAAGGGAAAACCATGCATTTAAAGCACATTTGAAGAGTGTATTATATATAGAGAAGACCGCTATGAAAGCACATAGAGCTTTAAATGTATACATACATGGCGGCGCTGTCATTGACCTCCTCTCAGGTGCACCGTGCAGGGTTCAGTCAGTCGGCTCCAGCTTGGTGGTTTTACTCTATAGTCTCCTCTCCACAGTCCACACATGTCTGACTTCTCCCATGACCCCCATCCTGGCGGCACTCCCAGTCTTGACTCGTCTCCAGACTCCCTCAGAGACTGCATACATGATATAAGACAAGAGATGGTTAGAGGCTGCAGGCATGATACAATAAATAGTTAGAGGCTGCAGACATGATGCAAGAGATGGTTAGAGACTGAGGACATCATACTAAAGATGGTCAGAGACTGCAGACATGATGCAGGAGAGGGTCAGAGACTGCAGACAAGATACAAGAGATCAATGTAGTCTCACCAGTGCCCATCAAATGCAGCCTACCACTATGCCCATAATTGCAGCCTCACTGTGCCCATAATCACAGCCTTACTGTGCCCATCAATGCAGCCTCACTGTGTCCATCATTGCAGCCTCACTGTGCCCATAATTGCAGCCTAACTGCATCCATCAATACAGCCTCACTGTGCCCATCAATGCAGCCTCACTGTGCCCTTCAATGGAGGCCTCACTGTGCCCATAATCGCAGCCTCACTGTGTCCATCAATGCAGCCTTACTGTGCCCATGAATGCAGCCTCACTGTGCCCATAATCGCAGCCTCCCTGTGCCCATAATCGCAGCCTCACTGTGCCCATAATCGCAGCCTAACTGTGCCCATCAATTCAGCCTCACTGTGCCCAAAATTGCAGCCTCACTGTGCCCATCAATGCAGCCTCACTGTGCCCATATATTGCAGCCTCACTATGCTCATAATTGCAGCCTTACTGTGCCCATAATCACCGCCGCACTGTGCCCATCAATGAAGCCTCACTGTGACCATAATCACAGCCGCACTGTGCCCATCAATGCAGCCTCACTGTGCCCATCAATGAAGCCTCACTGTGTCCATAATTGCAGCCGCACTGTGCCCATCAATGCAGCCTCACTGTGCCCATATTCGCAGCCTCACTGTGCCCATCAATGCAGCCTCACTGTGCCCATAATCGCAGCCTCACTGTGCCCATCAATGTGGCCTCACTGTGCCCATGAATTGAGCCTCACTGTGCCCATCAATGCAGCCTTATTGTACCCATAATAGCAGCCTCAATGTGACCATCAATGCAGCCTCACTGTGCCCATCAATGCAGCCTTGTTGTGCCCATAATCGCAGCCTCACTGTGCCCATGAATGCAGCCTCACTGTGCCTATAATTTCAGCCTCACTGTGCCCATGCTTAGAGACTGAGGATATCATACTAAAGATGGTCAGAGACTGCAGACATGATACAGGAGATGGTCAGAGACTGCAGACATGATACAGGAGATGGTCAGAGACTGCAGGCATGATACAGGAGATCAATGCAGTCTCACAGTGCCCATATAATGCGGCCCACCACTGTGCCCATAATCGCAGCCTCACTGTGCCCATAATCACAGCCTCACTGTGCCCATCAATGTGACCTCACTGTGCCCATGAATGCAGCCTCACTGTGCCCATGAATGCAGCCTCACTGTGCCCATAGTCACAGCCTCACTGTGCTCATAATCGCAGCCTCACTGTGCCCATGAATGCAGCCTCACTATGCCCAAAATCGCAGCCTTACTGTGCCCATGAATGCAGACTCACCATAGCCTGCCCTGGATCATACACACACACACACACAGCGTACATCTCCCACTGTTTGTCACAGAGCTGGGTCTGTGTTCGGACAAGGTAACAAGGTCCTGCCCCTCTAGACCGACTCGTGTGATAGGTGGAACACTGATTCAATCAGTGTTCCATCTACTATCACACAAGTCAGTCTCTGTGAGCTAGTCTCTGTGTGTGTTACTCTCAGTTTAACCCCATATCGTTTTGCGTGTGTTACTGTTAGTTTAACGCCATATAGTTCTGTGTGCGTTACTGCCAGTTTAACACCATATAGTTTTCAAAATGGACACTTTTGATTTTTGACGTTTGGGTCCCATTGACTTTTTAATGGGGTTCGTTATTCGGTCCGAACTTTTGCTGTGTTTGAAAGTTTTGGTGCGAACTGAACAGGGGTCCGTTCTGCCCATCCCCACTGTGGACACAGATGCTGCTGGCCCCCTCATAGTGGCATGGGAAAGCCTGCCTCTCCTTGTTGGACTCCCAGACATCATGCTTATTACCCAAATTTAGGAGATACTGGGAAATGTGTAATTGGATGCACTTTATTCAATGAAAAGTGGTGTTTGGTGCACTTTAAATTGAGGATTGCCACTGACAGAAATGTAAAAACTATAAAAAAATGTAAATAAATAAAAAAGGGGAACAACAGAGTTACAGTCAGAAAAACTGTGGCTGACAATTTAAAAAAAGGGGGGTATACAGCGCTGTATACAGTACTAAATGTTATGTAATGCTGTGTTAAACACTGCACTACACTAACACTGCACTAACACTACACTAGCACTACATATTGATACTACACTGACACACTACACTATACTGACACTGCACTGACACACTACACCATACCGTCACTACCCCCAGAACCGTACCAGGCCGCTTGCCCATAAAAAAAGGGTCCCACAATGTCCATCCATTTTTAATCACGCCACCCGACAGACCCAAAAAATAGAAAAAAATAAAAAAAGCTCTGCCTCCATGGGAGGCCTCCCAGTGACTGCTGTCTTTTGGGTTTGATAGCTGTTATATAGGCAAGGGCAGGGCCACCCTGTGATGTAACCGAGTGACCCCACCCCCTTCTGACATCATATGACGTCAGAGGGGGTTGGGGTCATCCGGTTTCGTCAGCAGGTGACCCCGCCCTTGACAATATAAGAGCTGTCACAGCGAAAAGACAGCAGTCGCCGGGAGGCCTCCCATGGTGGCGGAGTTTTTTTATTTTTCTATATTTCGGGTCCATCAGACGGCGTGATTGACTATGGATTTACATTGCAGGACACTTTCTTTTTCTTTTTTAATAAAGGAATTGTCACATGGGGGGGGGAGGGCAGGATCTGGGGGCCCCCTTTGTGTAAGGGGGCTTCCAGGTTCTGATAAGCCCACCCCAAAGCACCCTCCCCCATGTTGAGGGCAAGCGGCCTGGTATAATTCAGGAGGGGGTGCTCGCTCCTCCTCTCCCTTTCCTGGCCTGCCAGGCTACTTGCTTGGATAAGGGTCTGGTATGGATTTTGGGGGGGACCCCATGCTGTTTTTTTCATTGATTTTTTTTTAATCTATATTCCGGGAGCCAGCAATACATTACAGCCGCAAACAAGTTTAAATTAAACTTTTTCCTTTAGAAATGTCATTATTGCTGTGGCACTGTTCTACACATCGCACAGATGCGCCACTTTACAGGCAGCCTAAGGGGACCCCAAGGCACGATATTTAAAGGAATATTTCATTTTTATTGTTTCACTTTCAGCATTTGGACGTTTTAAAAACTTTTTTTTTGCATTGATACATGTCCTCTAGGGTGGTACCCAGGTCCCCATACACTTTTTATGGCAATAACATGCATATAAGCCTTTAAAATTAGGACTTTTTTCATGTTCGTGTCCCTCAGACCGTAATAGGGTTTGCATGTTCACTAGAACTTTTTGCCTGTTCGAGGTGTTCTGGTGCGAACCGAACCGGGTGTTCAGCCCATCCCTACTGCTGATGAGAAAAGGTATTTAGCAATTTATATTTACTAAAACGATTGCATTTCCCTGTTCTGTGTACTGTGGGAGGCAAGATATAATGAATTCAGGTTTTGGGTTTAGTAACACTTTAAGTTGCAGGGATTTCCTATCACTTCCTGTTTGGCTATGGGACAGGGAGTAAAGGGAAATCTCTGCAATGGGACACAGATAGCGAAAAAAATCTGAAAGTGGTTATAACCCTCACCTGCTCTGTCCAAAATTAAGAAAAAGGGTTTGCCTATAGCTCCACTTCAAGGGTTTATTGTAGGAGGGTCTTATCCCACCAGAAGCTGGGAGGCCGACTTACTAGGCCTACTTAGTGCAAATGGATCACCACAATTCTTTATAAATTGCTATAAGTCTATGACAGCTACTTATACTCGTAACATGTCCAGCTCCTGCAATCAGTTCCCCCGACCCCCCTTTCAGTGTGACAACGGGCGGGGGATCTTCTCCCTGTACCCACTGTCACCATTTAAAACAGCTTCTGTGAATGAACTAGTAGTTCAAATGAACTGTGAGGGCCCTGATCATTCACAAGCCTTGCAGCTTTCATCAGAAAGCCCATATGAAGGTACGGACAGAAAGCTGCAGGGCTTGTCTGCAGAAGTCTGAAATTGCACCCCTCATCCACTGATCATGGGTGCTTTCCAGGCTCCGGCAGGAAAAAATAATAAACGCACATTTTTTTTTCCTGTCAAAATATGTGCATTTAATATATTTTTGAAAGGTGAACTTATTCTTTAACACGCCTAATATATATTTTTTAAGATACCAAAAGATATGTGATGAAAGTTACATGTTCTGTCTACTTTCATCCAGATGGGGCAACAATCTTATACCTCGCAGATACTGTTGCCTTACTGTCACAGGGAATGAGTGATCAAACAGATTAGAACAGCACCAAACACAAACTGTTTCTCCTCTCAAAAAATCTGATAAGGCAGCATCTGCTCTACGCCTGCTATTACTTCCTTCCCTCTCCCTGACATAAACCCTATATGAGAGCAGTACCAAGATTAAAAGTTTATGAAGCACTCTGCAGTACTGTTAAGATATTTTAGCAGTTAGACCATGCCTACACATCAAACTACCATCTAACCTTTTACAGCCAACTTACATTTTTGAAGATTTGTGTTATAGCTGGAGCCCACTTTTATATTAGTTTGGAGCATCGGATCTCACCAACACATCACAGCTCAAATCAGAGCCATTTCTTGTTTACACAATGGAAGTTACGTTTCAGAGTAAGCCCTTCATCAGGCAAGCAGTGACTCTTTTATAATACTCATAAAACTATGCTGAAAACATGCCTAGGCTGCCATACCATTCTCCTTCTGCAAATGTAAGTTGCCTGTTGCCATGCTAATCTCCTGGCTTCCATTGCTGACATAGAACACGGATGTATATTAGGTGTTGTGAATTCACTATGATTTTTTTGGATACATTCTTGCTTTAGGTCAGTAAAAGCACTGAAGCAATTGGATCATTAAAACAGCTAGGCAACTAGCCTTACAGAAGAAGGTCAAAAATGGCACCTACATGTTTCTCTTATCACAGTTTTTCCTTTAAGTACTGAGAAAGAAAATGTATTTTCCTTTAAACATAAGTTAAAACAGAATTTCTAATTACAGGGTTGATAATTCCAAATGTATTATGTAACTAATCATATTTTACAGAAGATGAGCACAGTGCAACTACCACTTACGCATTTCTTTGGGTTCTTAATAAAACATTGAAAACTATTTAATAGTGGAACTTCATCTGTGTACAATTCATTAATTTCTGTAGATCTCATAATCTTCTAAGACATCACATTTAAGAGAGTAAAATAGTAACTTGGGAATAGCTACTAAATGCCTACTAAATCTTTTACCAGATGACACCATAAATTAAAATGATTAAGAATAATTCTTCCTTTGTTCACTAATCTAGCAGCCTAATTTATTCCCTTTTTCATTTCTTGTGTATGATGCAAATTGGGTCACGTTAAAACATTTGTCTTAGTAAGCTCGGAGCATTATGTAACTGAATCCTAAAATGTAGCTCAGTTTTTGGTTTAGCAAAAATGCAGCTTTTTAAGGGTTTGTAAACCCAAACAAATTAGTCTCTTTTGGTCTGTTATTATTTAAATATTTTTTTTTTTATCAGTTTGATAAATGTAAAAAAAATACTGGTCGATTCTGCCAATAATCTTGATAGCTCAGAATTAACTGCACATCCTATGGCACTGTTATAAGTTAGCATTTTTCCTAGCTATCTCTGAGGACTACATAATCCCTCTCCTTTAAGATATGAAGAATTGGAGGTTTCCCTAGTCCTTTCCTAGGGTGACAATGCACATAAAGCCCCATACACACGCTCGGACAATCCGCGGACCAGGTCGGTCGGATTTTGTCCGACGTACTTTGTCCGATGTTGGTGTTGCGTACACACGGTCGGACTACGTTGTCGGAATATCCGGTCCGGAAGAACGTCGTGACGTAAGTCGTCGTCCACGAGATTACAAAAGGGAAGTTCAGCACCACGTCAGGCACCCGTTGGGCTCCTTCTGCTGATCCCGTGTTTATCGAGAGTTAGTGGAAGTTTGGTGACTTAAGATTCGCGCTTCTCAGTTTTCTGACTCAGATCGTTACTGCTCTTCAGTTTGTGCTTGTCGTGCGTATCTGTTTATTAGTGCGTGTAGTCAGTTCGCATTTGTTGGTCATTGCGGCCTATATCTTGATATAGGACGCTTTGATTTGCACTGCTTATTGTCTGCTCGTTTCTGCTATTCAGTTCGTTCTTTCAGGCCTTGCTGTTTATCGGTGCTTTCTGTTTGTCCGTTCTGACCAGCCGACCTTTTGTGACCTTCTGAGCGATGTTTCCCGTGCGTACTCGTCGCCGAGTTCGTGCTGTACGCGGAATTGGTGTCGGGCTTTTAGCTTTGACCCAAGACCCGTCCATGAACAGAGTGACGAGGAGTATGTGGACCAAGAATTGGTTGCTTCAGCGTGACCAGTTCTCGCACATGCCTTTGCTTCGTGAGATCCGGGAGAATAATCCTGATGATTTCAGGAACTTTCTCAGGATGACGGACCCCGATTTTCACCGTCTTTTGGCTTTGCTGACCCCCTTTATCAGCCGGCAGGATACCTGCATGAGACAAGCCATTACTCCGGAGCAGAGGCTTGTTGCCACGTTGAGGTACTTGGCGACAGGGAGAAGTCTTTAGGATTTGAAGTTCTCTTCAGGTATCTCTCCCCAGGCCCTGGGAATCATTATTCCAGAGACCTGTTCTGCCATCATTCAGGTCCTGCAGGAGGACTATATTAAGGTAACATTTCTACTTGACTATTCCCTTCTATGTATGCTCTGTTTGCTAATGTCTTCTATTTTTGACCTCCTTCCCTAATTACCATGATTGCAATATGTTCTAATATGCTGTGCCCCTTTTCTCCTTCATGCATTTTTCCCTTCACTTACCTCACCAGCATGCTCTTCTGCCCCAATAGACA
The DNA here is from genome assembly GCA_028564925.1 of Lithobates sylvaticus. Classification (NCBI taxonomy): domain Eukaryota; kingdom Metazoa; phylum Chordata; class Amphibia; order Anura; family Ranidae; genus Lithobates; species Lithobates sylvaticus. The sequence continues at coordinate 221,569,134 of CM053029.1, forward strand.
CCTATGGCCTAGTCACTTAATCAATGTCTTTTGTCTGCTGCATAGTATTGTTTGTCCCCAAACACCCCCTAAAATATGCACAAATGTTTGCTGTGTGGTTTACTTCATGTCGAGCCCTTTTTTTTTTTTTTTTTGTTGGGGGGGGGGGGGGGGGGCGGCAAACTCATTAGGAACCCCCTCCCCCAACTGCTCTGTCAGATGGTACCAATCCTTTATCTGCTGGCTTTCCCAAGGTCCATACACACTATATACCTACCTCTTTATAGTGGGCATCTTTAGGGATGAATTCAGCAAAGCATGTAGTGCAAGGGGCTGCCTCCATACATTCCATTTCCTAATTTTTTGTCTTCTTTCCCTCCTATTAGCTTTCTTGGTAATTTAAGAATGTCACAATGTGCCTGCCTTTTTTTGGGGGGGGGGGGGGGGGTTGAAATGTTATTTTATCTTTCCTGGGGGCTGCCAATAGTGTTAAGTGAGGGTCTGGCCAAACTAGCACACATTATTGAGCCATTTGGCAATCAATTAAGTGCAGAGGGTTACCTGTAACCCCCCCCCAAAACCCTAGTTAGTGCCAATGGCCCATCAGGAGTGGGGGGATTGATGGGGGGTGAGTCATCTGTGAAGGGGAGCCTCTACTTTTCTGTGCAAATACTTTCCAGCCTCCAATTTTATACAATGCTCTTGTTCCAAGATGTTGATTGTCTAATCTGCTTGCAATGTTTAAGTGCAAAGTGACTAATTTTTTTTTCTTGTTTCACTCCACAGTTCCCTTCCACGCCACAGGAATGGCAGACTGTGGCCTCCCACTTTGCCAGCCGTTGGGACTTTCCTAACTGCGGAGGGGCAATTGATGGGAAACACATCCGCATCGTCCCACCGCCCAACTTGGGGTCCTACTATTATAATTATAAAGGGTTTAATAGTGTAGTGATGTTGGCGGTGGTGTCGGCAACATACGAGTTTATGTATGTGGACGTGGGGATGAACGGCCGGATATCGGATGGTGGGGCCATTACGCACACGGAGTTCTACTGGCGTCTCCAAAGTGGCAGTCTGTGCTTGCCACCTCCAGAGGAGAATGCCGAAGGACTCCCCTTCGTCTTTGTCGCAGATGAAGCGTTTGCGTTGACTCCCCATGTGATGAGGCCGTTCCCGATGAGGACCCTCACCCCGGACCAGAGGGTCTTCAACTACAGGCTGTCCAGAGCCAGAAGAGTGGTGGAGAACACTTTTGGCATCCTGGCCAGCCGCTTCCGCCTGTTCCTGACGGCATTTAACTTGGCGGAATACAAACTGAACCACATAGTTCTTGCCTGTTGCATATTGCACAACTTCCTCAAAAGACATAACAGGAACTATGTGGTGCCCGTTGGCCCAGATGTGGAGGGCCCTCCAAATGCAGACCTCACAGCCCTTCAAGTGGCACGTCCAGGCTTGCCCCCTCTAAATGCCCGCGCGGTCCGCGACCAATATATGCAGTACTTTGTGGGTAGGGGGGCCATTGCTCTGCCTGACGATGTGTGAGAGGCATTTTTTAATAAATCTGATATTTTAACCAACCTCTGATTTCTTGTCATTTCAGTCTTCTTTTTAGCTTATTTTACTTTGACATTTTTTCCCTTTGCCTTCGACAGTGGGAATGCACTTTCTGGGCAAAAGGAGGTAACAGTCTCTTCTTCCCAAAAAGATTATTCTCATGTTGTGTGTTTGATACCTAATCTTTGGTCTAGAGAAGGTTTGTCCTGCATAACTGACACCCAAAATACTCCTTTTCATCACCAGGTCTGACATGTGTGTATTCAGAAAAATGCTGTGCTCCGTGTTTTCGTACAAAGCACTGTGGGTGTCATTTACATAAGTCAAATCCGCTATGCTCTACAAGTGCATTGAAAAAGTTCCCTGGGAAAGGAATTTGCAGTGCCAAGTGGATTTGCCTTTAGTAAATAACACCCATTGCCCCCCATATCCTTTACATTTTACATACATAATGCATTGTGTTTTTTAAATAAGGAAGCCACACATTTAGAAAAATAAAAAAGTTTACTTGGAAAACATTCACAAGTGCGTTTACAATCTTCACGCCAAAACTGACAACATCTTGGTTATTTACAACATGGTTTACAAAGATTACGCAATTGTTAAAACCAGGCATGGAGCTAACCAGAACCTATGAACTAGGAAAGTTCAACTTTGTAAAGTGAAGACAAGATCAGACATGACTATATGTTCAAAGTGTGTTTGATCTTGCCTTCATCACATGGGGGGGTCACCCCCGAAAAGTGGAAATTTGGAACATGCACACAATTTGGGTCTGAAAATGGTCATTAGATGGTAAAACACATGCCTAGAAGCTTCAAAAGTGCCATTTTCCATCATGGGGATGAATGGACGTTTTTTGGGGGTGCAACCCCTTCACCACAACCACTTTCGTAGTTCGTAAAGTGTTTGCACCCCCAAAAAAAAAGTTGGCATTCATCCACCATGATGGGAGCTAGCACATGTGGACACAATGTGTGCATGTTCCAAATTTCACACAGTTTTTAAGTTGCAAATGTGTTCAGAAGCTGGCACAAATGTGTGTTAATTACTTGGTGCGTTTTCATATTTTTCCTAAAACATCAATGATGTTCTTCAATTTTTGTTGAACATCATTGATGTTTTGCTTTATGTAATCTAGATCTCGATTGCAGACCATTATCTCTCCGATGAGTACGTGGGCACTCTCTGTGGTAAAGTGCGATTTTTCTTCCACAACATCCACGTCACCTAAAAACCACAAACAAACAAAAATGGGGTGTTGGAAATGAGGCAGCCATACATGGATTAGCTTACCAGTAGCTGTGTTCTCCAACACTCACCTGTTGTGGTGACAATTTCTCCAAGTTCGATGATCTCTCCTTCCTCCTCCTCCTCCTCTGCTTCTGCTCTTTCCCCTTTTTTGGGAGGTGTTGGTTTGGGGGTTTCCTCAGACGGCCCAAGTTTTCTCTCCCCTATGAGAATGTACAAAAGGAAGATTTAGCAACACAATCTATTGAGGGCAGAAATAGGAAATGACAAACATTGCTTGAAAGTGACGGACACTATTTTAGTTTGGCCAGTTACAAATGTCAACTACATGAATGTAGTCACTTTGTAAAGGTGCTAAACTGACTAGCTTTTTGGTAGAAGTTTGTGTGATGGAGACCCCCCTCTAGTATCCACTGGAGCACATGTGTGGAAAAGCCTACTAAAAAGGGGGTTTGGGTGTCCCAGCACTAGTGCTCTCGAGTCCAGATGGGTAAACAGCTACTGGGTGACCTCTCCTTTACATTGAATAAATTGGCTTTACATTCTGGATGACATTTCTAGGGAGAACAAACTTCCTTTCCCCCAAAAAAAACACCAAACATCGTATTATAAGTGGCCGAACGTTCGAGGTTGCGTACGATCGAATGGACACACACACGACCATGACAGTGGCAGAAAGATCGAGGCTGAGGACGATCGAATGCACAGACGAACATGAAAGTGGCCATTTTGGAATGTACAACTTTGTAAAAATCAAACCACATGGAGCAGTATGCAAGCAAGAAGTCAAACACAAAACACAACTACTTACTTTTTTGAAGAATTCGCTTGATCTTTCTGTACTGATCGGCCTCCCTCAGTTTCAGGTCTGACCAGCGTTTCCTCAGTTGCTCCTTGGATCGTTGTACCCCAAAATGATTGTACAGCCTCCTCACAACTTTAGACATGATCCTTGCGGACATTGGGGTTGAGGTAAGGCCCATACTTCCCATCATAGTCGCTCCTCTTCAATATGTCCACCATCTCCAACATTTCTCCAAATGACATATTGGAGGCCTTGAATTTCAGGCTCCGGGATCGGGACGTTTGTGCCTCCGGACTTTCCTCGTCCACCTCCTCGTTGGGGGGATATTTGGGGCGCACCTGCTGTGTCCCCGCCATGTGCTCTCCCCACTGCGCCGTAAAGAGAAGGGGTGGGGAATAGACGAGAAAGATCGTCAGGGGCGGGCGGAGTTTGACGCATGCGCACTGTATATAAAACGTCACACGCCTGTGTCGTAGCCACGATCTGGGAGACGAGGGGAGAGAAAGCTCACGCACGAGACGATCGCTACAAACGAAGGTACAATTTGACGTTGGTACATAACTAGCCTAGACTGATTAGAACTTGAGGCTTCTTTATGGAGAAGATTAGGAGAGTTTAGGCTGACATTATTTATATTGTTTTGTGTGGCGTTGTGTCTTGCAGAGGTGATGGATGCCTTCTACGACGTGAGCTTTCTACCCCACTTCATTGATAAATACCGGCAATTCCCCCTCTTATGGCAGGCGAAACACAGGGATTATAGCAACAGACCAAAGAGGTACGCAGCCCTGCTGAAACTTGTGGCATTTGTAAAGCCTACCCTGCCCATGGCAACCGTGGCAAACTTAAAAGTTAAGATCACCAACATGAAGACTACCTATTTCCGGGAGCGCAATAAGGTCCTGAAGTCACAAGCATCTGGAGCTGCAGCAGCTGATGTCCATGTCCCCACGCTCTGGTACTATGAGAGGCTCCACTTTCTCAAAGACCAGGCTACTGTCAGGAAGTCACTCTCGACTCTTCCTTGCACGCGTCCTTCCACGCACGCCACCCCGCGTGAGGCTTCCGAGGACCAACCTGGGCCTTCCAGTATGGAAGATGTGCAGGTGCCCAGCTTGTTCCAGGTATAGTAGTTTTGTAACCAGTTTGGGGAATATTGAATGATGTTCAGTTAATTCAGGATCCCCAATTGCTTATTTCCTAACGTGATTGACATATCAACAGACAGTGGTGTGGGAGACATTTTTGGGAAGAATCTAAACTGCAGGGCTGAGAATTGTATGGTTTTGTATTTGAAAACATTTTGCAACAGTCACTAGATGAGAATTGTGTGTGTTTGATGAACAAATAACTGAAACTATGTCCCTTTTCATACACAGGAAGACCTCAGCCAGGAGGTGGCTGTGGAAGGTGGCAGTCAGGAGGAGGCAGGGGGTAGTGGCAGCCAAGAGGGGGGTAGGCGTAGGAGCCTGACTGTCTCCCAAGTCTCTCCCCTCCGCCTTCCCTACAGAAGGGCGAAAAACATGGGGGAGGTGGGAGAGTCAGCGCTCCAGCTGATCAGAGATGCCTCAGCCTCCCTCTATGCCACACCCACCTACGAGGAGGCCTTTGCCTCCTTGGTTACCAGTAAATTTACGGGTATGGAGGCGGGGCAACGCAGCATGTGTGAGGAGGTCATCCTCAAAATACTAAATGAGGGGATGGCTGGGGAGATGACTCCCCTCACACATGTTTGCGAGAGTGACCTTGCTCCGCCTCCTCCTCCTCCTTCTGCCACCCCACCAGCACCAGCACCACGGCGTGGAAGGAAGCGTACAAGGAAGACAAGAGAGTGACGACCTGGATTCAGTCTGGTCTGAGAGAAGATGGAGCCTCTCGTAGGACCAGAGCCTGGGGACCTAGATGGCATCTGCTGCAGTTCCGGATGTTTTGGACTTCAGGACCAGATTGCGCTCCCTTATTATTTAGATAGGTACTCTTCATGCCCCCAATTGTTTAAGTCTGTAAAATGATGGTTGCCATGGGTGTCCAAGGCTTTGCAAATTCCCCAAGTTTCACCATGGCTGCGTTCCTCTTTGGTTTGTTGCTGAGACCTAAATAAAGGTTTTTTTGATTTGAAATAATCATTGCCTATTGTGTTTTACTTTTCTACAATGACAGTTTTTCTTTGAGTAGGCAAGTACATTTCACTAATCCTAAAGTAGAATTAACAAGGGGCACCAACAACCAACAAACTCCTAGTAAATTTAAGCAAGAAATACAAATGTTAATAATGTGGTTTTGCTAAGTTGAGACATACAAACCCCCTCCAAAAAACAAAAAAATTCTCCTTCAAATATGTATTCCCCAAAAAAAAAAAAAAAAAAAAAATCATGGTAAAAAAATAACAAAGATTGTATTACGATCTGAGTAAAAATAAACATGTAGTGTATAAATGCTGCAAAGTAATAAAGAAGTAAGTTTGTGAGAAGTGCGGGTGAATAGGAGCAGCTAAAAGATGTCATTCTTGTTGCATTGTAAAGAAAAAGAGAATGCGCTGCATTAAAGACATTTTAACATTGCAGCGTGACGAATGTGCTGTGTCGATTAGGAAAGGTAGTTTTACCTGACCGAGCGCTTCCGTCACAGAATTTCTTCTGAGCATGCGTAGCACTTTGTCCGTCGGACAAGCGTACACACGCTCGGATTTGGTGTGATCGGACCGTGTTGACGGCAAATCTTTCCAGCAGGAGATAAGACTTTGTCCGTCGGACAAACCGACGAACACTGTCCGATGGTGCATACACACGGTCTGATTTTTCAACAACCTTGTCCGATCGGACAAAATCCATGAAAAAGTCCGACCGTGTGTATGGGGCTTTAGGTATACAGTATGTCATTAAGCTACATTACCGTTAAAAGTTCTATGCTTGTATGTGTCATTTGTATTAGGAATATCAACAATTTGCTTTTTTATATATTGTGTAGTCTTTGCATTTTATTCATAGTTACGCCTATTCTTGTTTTTTTCTGCTTTGGTTTAGAATGGTGGTGCACAATAATCTTATGTATTTCCCAGCATCTTTCATGAAGTAAGCACTATGAGACAAGAAATAAACACGCGTTAGGTATGCGGTTCACACCCTTGGAAGCCAATGTTGGTTCTCAATGCCTCTGGTCATGGGTAGTTTTATTATTATTATATTCCAATAATGTCATGGATTAGGAAATGCAATGGCTAAGGAGGAAAGCCACAGGGTGGACATGAATTACTCCTTTGGCCACCCACTTGGTGAAAGCGAGAGCCTTGAACAGGGTTGAGGTGCAAAGTTTAAGACACCCCCTGGTCTTTTCCAGAGCTCCTGAACGTGGAGATGTTGCTTTGCAGGTGGTGTCCATGTTGCATTGTCCGACTCACCCGACCAGGCTGCAATTGTCAGCAGTTGTAACTCTCATGCAGCACTGGGCAAGTGGGTACATCAGTGGTGGTGAACTTTCTAAACATTGGCGGCCTGAACATCACCAAAGGGCCGCAGATAAGATGAAAATAAAAGAAAGAGCGCATCGGCCCCTAGTGTAACACCGTTTAAAAAATAAAATACAGATAGACAAGTGATCGTCGTACACTCACATTGTGTAGATTGATACAAGCGCATCTTTACTGGCTGTGGTGGTTCTCCTGAGTCCAGGAATCCAAGCTAAATGTAAAACGAACTGACAGTCTCTGTCTCTGATAGTCCACGATCAGCTAACAAGCTGTACGAGAGCTGCCCACTCTCAGTGAGGATCCTGGTAAGGCAGGGAGACTCCACATCCAGACATTTTAGTCTTTTCAGTTATCAGATTTCCCGCTGGTTGATGAAGCACATGGCTTACCTATCTACACTCCACTAGTTTAACCTCTTCCTTTGAGCCAATAAGATTCAACTGGCCTTTTATCATACATAAACTTCATCAACACATTATTGTGGAACTTTGGTTTTAACCTCCTGTCGGTATTCCTGAGTGTGGCTCGAAGTTCATTTTCAGTACCAATAGCGGTAACCCTGAGCCACAGGATTGCATCACAGTATCCACGTACAGGTACTCGTCTTGTCCCTAGGATCCCGCTATGTACTCCCGCTGTGTCCTCCAGTCAAATCCTCCGCCCCATGTATCACTGTTCCGGGTTCCATTCCCTGCGAGCGTCGCATGGGGGCGGACTCAGCCGCAAATTTAAAAAGTATCAGCATAGATGAAAGGCTAATGGCCTACATGGGAAGGCTCAGCTGGTTACAAAACATTGCATCAAATAGAGCACAATTTGTTGTAAAATCCTTCATGCTATGCGAATTGTCAACTTTTGAAATTCAGTCCTAAACACTGGGAAAGGAAAAAAATTCAATCCAAAATACAGCAACTATGGAATGGTAACATCTTTCGTTCTTTCACTCATTGAGCCATTACTAAATAAGGGCTATTGCATAGCAACCACCTATGGAACTGTTATGCCCCGTACACAAGGTCGGATTTTCCAAAGGAAAATGTCCTATCGGACAATGTTGTCTGAAATTCCGACCGTGTGTAGGCTCCATCGGACTTTTTCCGTCTGATTTTCCGACGGACAAAGTTTTATCTCCTGCTCTCAAATTTTCTGACAACAAAGTCCTATCGGACTTTTTCCGATCGTGTGTAGTGAATTCCGACGGACAAAGTGCCATGCATGCTCAGATCACATTACAAGACCAAAGCTATTGGCTACTAGCCTCTACATAGTCCCGTCGTTCAGAATGATCGGATTTTCCGACAACTTTGTCCGACCGTGTGTATGCAACACCAGTGTCGGACAAAATCCGTCTGAAACAATCCGATGGATTTTGTGGTCGGATTTTCCGACCGTGTGTATGGGGCATTAGAGCTAACTGGCGTGACATGCCCTCAATGTTTGGCAATAAGAAGCTGAAGACTGGAGAAATAGTTGCCTGGCAGAAAGGCAAAATGATGGCACTGCAATTGCGTGACAAGAAAGATGTGTGCCAAATGAGTACAGTTCATAATACCTCCATTGTTATGGTACGCATGAAAGGTGGGAAATAAATCATGAAGCCACAAGTAGTGATAGACTACAATAACGCCATTGAAGGTGTTGACAGAGCTGACTAAGCAATGACATTCTACGCAGCAAAGAGGAAACAGCAAAAGAAGTACTCCAAGATCTTCAGGCATCTTCTTGAAAAAAAGTGACAAACCTGTGATTCATTCTGACTTCATTTGGAAAGTTGACGAATGGGTCTTTGTGAATCACCAAACACCATCAATGGCTATGAATAGAGCTAGACGTCATGCTGGTGTCATTGTCAACCCGGAACACCTGACTGGTGGTCACTTCATGAATTACATCCCACCAAGCGAGAAAAAGTCAGTACCTACAAGGATGTGCGTGGTTTGTTCCTCGAAGCGAGATGACAGTGTAAAGAAAATCCGAAAAGGAAACCAGGTTCCATTGTCCTGATTGTGACGTCGGACTTTGTGCAGTCCCATGTTTCAAAATTTTTCATACCCGGGATGTTTTCTAAACCAATATGCAGTGTCTAGTATTACAGTGACTAGTAATATTGCATCCTTTTTTGGACAAATTTCAGTGTTTTTGATTTGATTACATTATTTAATAAAATTGACTATTATTATATTAGTATTTGTTATAATTATTTATAGTTATTTATTATATTATAATTTATGATTTCTTGTTTCAAACTTTATCATACCGGGGATGTCTACTAAGGATGGGCCCGGTGCTCGATGCGAACCCACGTTCGCATCGAGCACCGGGCGTTCGCTCGCTCGGCGAGCCCAGAACTATTTTGGCCGCTCGCATCACGTTCGTGTGATGCGAGCGGCCCCGCAATGCATTGCGGCCGGCGCGGCCGACGCAGTGCATTGCTGGCTGATGATTGGCCAAGCATGCACTGTGACCCCGCATGCTTGGCCAATCACAGCCCCGGAAACTCGAAGAGCCATAATTGGCTACAGGCAGGACGCCTGTAGCCAATTACAGCTCAGGGGCTGTAGTACACGCCCCCCCCCTATAAAACGCCGCCACGCCGTCTGCGCCGGTCACATGCTGTTCCGGCGCAGATTGAGCAGGCTGTTTCTGTGACACTCTGCTGCATTTAGATAGTTAGAGAGATTCACTTACAGAGATTGAGTTAGATAGATTCAGTTACAAAGATTGATTGACAAAGAGGGGCTTGTAGTGTGCTCGTGGCAGGCAGGCAGAGCTCCTATATTTTGTTACCAGAAGCACCTATAGGACTTGTAGTGTGTTCGTGGCAGGCAGGCAGAGCTCCTATATTTTGTTACCAGAAGCACCTATAGGACTTGTAGTGTGTTCGTGGCAGGCAGGCAGAGCTCCTATATTTTGTTACCAGAAGCACCTATAGGACTTGTAGTGTGTTAGTGGCAGGCAGGCAGAGCTCCTATATTTTGTTCCCAGAAGCACCTATAGGACTTGAAGTGTGTTAGTCCCATTACACACACAGAGCTATATTTTCTTCCCAGAAGCACCTATAGGACTTGAAGTGTGTTAGTCCCATTACACACACAGAGCTATATTTTCTTCCCAGAAGCACCTATAGGACTTGAAGTGTGTTAGTCCCATTACACACAAAGAGCTATACTTTGTTCCCAGAAGCACCTATAGGACTTGAAGTGTGTTAGTCCCATTACACACACAGAGCTATATTTTGTTCCCAGAAGCACCTATAGGACTTGAAGTGTGTTAGTCCCATCACACACACAGAGCTATATTTTCTTCCCAGAAGCACCTATAGGACTTGAAGTGTGTTAGTCCCATCACACACACAGAGCTATATTTTGTTCCCAGAAGCACCTATAGGACTTGAAGTGTGTTAGTCCCATTACACACACAGAGCTATATTTTGTTCCCAGAAGCACCTATAGGACTTGAAGTGTGTTAGTCCCATTACACACACAGAGCTATATTTTCTTCCCAGAAGCACCTATAGGACTTGAAGTGTGTTAGTCCCATTACACACAAAGAGCTATACTTTGTTCCCAGAAGCACCTATAGGACTTGAAGTGTGTTAGTCCCATTACACACACAGAGCTATATTTTGTTCCCAGAAGCACCTATAGGACTTGAAGTGTGTTAGTCCCATCACACACACAGAGCTATATTTTGTTCCCAGAAGCACCTATAGGACTTGAAGTGTGTTAGTCCCATTACACACACAGAGCTATATTTTCTTCCCAGAAGCACCTATAGGACTTGAAGTGTGTTAGTCCCATCACACACACAGAGCTATATTTTCTTCCCAGAAGCACCTATAGGACTTGAAGTGTGTTAGTCCCATTACACACACAGAGCTATATTTTCTTCCCAGAAGCACCTATAGGACTTGAAGTGTGTTAGTCCCATTACACACACAGAGCTATATTTTCTTCCCAGAAGCACCTATAGGACTTGAAGTGTGTTAGTCCCATCACACACACAGAGCTATATTTTGTTCCCAGAAGCACCTATAGGACTTGAAGTGTGTTAGTCCCATCACACACACAGAGCTATATTTTCTTCCCAGAAGCACCTATAGGACTTGAAGTGTGTTAGTCCCATCACACACACAGAGCTATATTTTCTTCCCAGAAGCACCTATAGGACTTGAAGTGTGTTAGTCCCATCACACACACAGAGCTATATTTTCTTCCCAGAAGCACCTATAGGACTTGAAGTGTGTTAGTCCCATCACACACACAGAGCTATATTTTGTTCCCAGAAGCACCTATAGGACTTGAAGTGTGTTAGTCCCATTACACACACACAGAGCTATATTTTCTTCCCAGAAGCACCTATAGGACTTGAAGTGTGTTAGTCCCATCACACACACAGAGCTATATTTTGTTCCCAGAAGCACCTATAGGACTTGAAGTGTGTTAGTCCCATCACACACACAGAGCTATATTTTCTTCCCAGAAGCACCTATAGGACTTGAAGTGTGTTAGTCCCATCACACACACAGAGCTATATTTTCTTCCCAGAAGCACCTATAGGACTTGAAGTGTGTTAGTCCCATTACACACACAGAGCTATATTTTCTTCCCAGAAGCACCTATAGGACTTGAAGTGTGTTAGTCCCATTACACACACAGAGCTATATTTTCTTCCCAGAAGCACCTATAGGACTTGAAGTGTGTTAGTCCCATCACACACACAGAGCTATATTTTGTTCCCAGAAGCACCTATAGGACTTGAAGTGTGTTAGTCCCATCACACACACAGAGCTATATTTTCTTCCCAGAAGCACCTATAGGACTTGAAGTGTGTTAGTCCCATCACACACACAGAGCTATATTTTCTTCCCAGAAGCACCTATAGGACTTGAAGTGTGTTAGTCCCATCACACACACAGAGCTATATTTTCTTCCCAGAAGCACCTATAGGACTTGAAGTGTGTTAGTCCCATCACACACACAGAGCTATATTTTGTTCCAGAAGCACCTATAGGACTTGAAGTGTGTTAGTCCCATTACACACACAGAGCTATATTTTCTTCCCAGAAGCACCTATAGGACTTGAAGTGTGTTAGTCCCATCACACACACAGAGCTATATTTTGTTCCCAGAAGCACCTATAGGACTTGAAGTGTGTTAGTCCCATCACACACACAGAGCTATATTTTGTTCCCAGAAGCACCTATAGGACTTGAAGTGTGTTAGTCCCATCACACACACAGAGCTATATTTTGTTCCCAGAAGCACCTATAGGACTTGAAGTGTGTTAGTCCCATTACACACACAGAGCTATATTTTCTTCCCAGAAGCACCTATAGGACTTGAAGTGTGTTAGTCCCATCACACACACAGAGCTATATTTTGTTCCCAGAAGCACCTATAGGACTTGAAGTGTGTTAGTCCCATCACACAGAGCTCCTCTATTTTCTTTGCAGAAGCACCCATAGGACTTCTAGTGTGTTAGTGGCATCACACAGAGCTCCTATATATTCTTCTCAGCAGCACCCACAGGACTTCTAGTGTGTTAGTGGCATCACACAGAGCTCCTCTATTTTCTTTGCATAAGCACCCACAGGACTTCTAGTGTGTTAGTGGCATCACACAGAGCTCCTCTATTTTCTTTGCAGAAGCACCCATAGGACTTCTAGTGTGTTAGTGGCATCACACAGAGCTCCTATATATTCTTCTCAGCAGCACCCACAGGACTTCTAGTGTGTTAGTGGCATCACACAGAGCTCCTCTATTTTCTTTGCATAAGCACCCACAGGACTTCTAGTGTGTTAGTGGCATCACACAGAGCTCCTCTATTTTCTTTGCATAAGCACCCACAGGACTTCTAGTGTGTTAGTGGCATCACACAGAGCTCCTCTATTTTCTTTGCATAAGCACCCACAGGACTTCTAGTGTGTTAGTGGCATCACACAGAGCTCCTCTATTTTCTTTGCATAAGCACCCACAGGACTTCTAGTGTGTTAGTGGCATCACACAGAGCTCCTCTATTTTCTTTGCATAAGCACCCACAGGACTTCTAGTGTGTTAGTGGCATCACACAGAGCTCCTCTATTTTCTTTGCAGAAGCACCCATAGGACTTCTAGTGTGTTAGTGGCATCACACAGAGCTCCTATATATTCTTCTCAGCAGCACCCACAGGACTTCTAGTGTGTTAGTGGCATCACACAGAGCTCCTCTATTTTCTTTGCATAAGCACCCACAGGACTTCTAGTGTGTTAGTGGCATCACACAGAGCTCCTCTATTTTCTTTGCATAAGCACCCACAGGACTTCTAGTGTGTTAGTGGCATCACACAGAGCTCCTCTATTTTCTTTGCAGAAGCACCCATAGGACTTCTAGTGTGTTAGTGGCATCACACAGAGCTCCTATATATTCTTTGCATAAGCACCCACAGGACTTCTAGTGTGTTAGTGGCATCACACAGAGCTCCTCTATTTTCTTTGCAGAAGCACCCACAGGACTTCTAGTGTGTTAGTGGCATCACACAGAGCTCCTCTATTTTCTTTGCAGAAGCACCCATAGGACTTCTAGTGTGTTAGTGGCATCACACAGAGCTCCTATATATTCTTCTCAGCAGCACCCACAGGACTTCTAGTGTGTTAGTGGCATCACACAGAGCTCCTCTATTTTCTTTGCAGAAGCACCCACAGGACTTCTAGTGTGTTAGTGGCATCACACAGAGCTCCTCTATTTTCTTTGCAGAAGCACCCACAGGACTTCTAGTGTGTTAGTGGCATCACACAGAGCTCCTCTATTTTCTTTGCAGAAGCACCCATAGGACTTCTAGTGTGTTAGTGGCATCACACAGAGCTCCTATATATTCTTCTCAGCAGCACCCACAGGACTTCTAGTGTGTTAGTGGCATCACACAGAGCTCCTCTATTTTCTTTGCAGAAGCACCCACAGGACTTCTAGTGTGTTAGTGGCATCACACAGAGCTCCTCTATTTTCTTTGCAGAAGCACCCACAGGACTTCTAGTGTGTTAGTGGCATCACACAGAGCTCCTCTATTTTCTTTGCAGAAGCACCCATAGGACTTCTAGTGTGTTAGTGGCATCACACAGAGCTCCTATATTTTCTTCTCAGCAGCACCCACAGGACTACCAACTACAATGGCTGGAAGACCGCCAAGGGGAGGCAGAGCGTGCAGAGCCAAGAACACAGGGCAGGCAGGCTCTGTTTCTAGTGGATGTGGCCGTGGACGTGGACGTGGTCGTGCATCGTCATCAGCACGTGGCCATGGGACACGCGCGTCTTTGTTTTCGGCAGCTGGACATGTGGAGCCGCATCATGCTGAAGGCTTGGTAGAATGGATGACCAAGCCCTCCTCATCCTCCTCATCCTCTCTCACCCAGGCTCAGGGTACTGACAGAGCATCATCAGCCACCCCTTCCCTAGACCCACCATGTCCTCCTGAGGAGTCCCCCGAACTCTTTGAGCACAGTGTTGGGTACATGCTCCAGGAGGATGCCCAACGATTCGAAGGCTCGGATGACGATACCCAGCTTGAGGAATCTGGCAGTACAGTTCCACCAGCTGCAGCTTACTGCCAGGTTTGCTCTAGTGGTGAAGAGGGAGGGGATGATGAGGTCACTGACTCCACGTGGGTGCCTCAAGGGAGAGAGGATGAGGAGGAGGACGAGGAGGAGGAGGATGCGGCGTCACATGTCCAACGAGGCAGGATGCCCCCTGGAGGCCAGGTAGAGGCCAGCACAGCAACTGTACAACACCGCAGAGCTCCGCCTGTGCAGGGCGCTGCCTCTGCACGTTATCAGAAAAGTTCTTTGGTGTGGGCCTTTTTTGAGACGAGTGCAGCAGATCGCACCACTGCTATTTGCAATATTTGTCTCAAGCGTATCTCGCGTGGCCAAAACATCAGCCGCTTGGGCACGACAAGCATGACCAGACATATGGCGACCTGCCATGCAGCTCGTTGGCAGGCACACATAAAAGACCCACACCAAAGAACTAAGCGGACCTCTCCTTGCTCCTCCTCAGCTGGGATCTCCATCCCCACTACACCTTCAGTCCTCTCTGAAAGCTGCTCTGAGAGGACTGAAGGTGTAGAATTCGGTGTGTCACAACCAAGTACTTGCAGTACACCGACGTCCGAATGCAGCAGGCAAATTTCCCTGCCCCAGCTGCTGGACCGTAGAAAGAAGTACACTCCCAGCCATCCACATGCCCAGCGGTTGAATGCTAGCCTTGCTAAATTGCTAGCACTTCAACTGCTGCCTTTTCAGTTGGTAGACTCGGCCCCCTTCCGTGAGTTTGTTCAATGTGCGGTTCCTCAGTGGCAGGTTCCCAAACGCCACTTTTTCTCGCGGAAGGCGATTCCGTCTCTCTACCGGCATGTGGAGGGCAATGTCCATGCCTCGCTGGACAGGGCGGTCAGCGGTAAGGTGCATATTACCGCTGACTCATGGTCCAGCAGGCATGGACAGGGACGGTACCTTTCTTTCACGGCCCATTGGGTCACTCTATTGGCAGCTGGGAGGGATGCAGGACAAGGTGCAGTAGTGTTGGAGGTTGTTCCGCCACCACGCCTCCAAAACGCGACTACTGCTACTGGTTGTGACACACCTCTCTCCTCCACCCCCTCCTCTTCTTCTTCCTCCAGTGCTCTGTCCTTGGAACCAGCGGTGCTCCGTAGGCGTACAAGGGGCTACGCAAGTACGCAGGCAAAAAGATGCCATGCCGTGCTTGCGCTGGTGTGTTTGGGGGACAGGAGCCACACTGGGCCAGAGGTTCTGGCAGCTCTGCAGGGGCAGGCCGAGAGGTGGTTGACGCCACGTCAGCTTAAGCCAGGAATGGTCGTTTCTGACAATGGCACCAACCTCCTCTCCGCCCTGCGACAGGGGCAGCTCACCCATGTGCCCTGCATGGCTCACGTCCTCAACCTGGTGGTGCAGCGGTTCTTGGGCAGGTTCCCAGGCTTACAGGATGTCCTGAGGCAGGCCAGGAAAGTCTGTGTGCATTTCCGCCGATCTTATAATGCCAGTGCTCGGCTGACTGAGCTGCAAAAGGAGCTGAACCTGCCCAAGAACCGCCTAATATCTGACATGCCCACCAGGTGGAACTCAACGTTGGCCATGCTGCAGCGACTGCACACGCAGCAGAGGGCCATCAATGAGTACCTTTGCGACTACGGCACCAGGACAGGGTCAGGGGAGCTTGGTTTTTTTTCCCCACGTCAGTGGAGCATGATCAGGGATGCATGCACTGTCCTCTCACCATTTGAGGAGGCCACGAGGATGGTGAGCAGTGACAGTGCATGCATCAGTGACACTGTCCCTCTTGTCCACCTGTTGGAGCATACGCTGCGTAGGATAATGGACAGGGCACTTGAGGCAGAACAGAGGCAGGAAGAGGAGGACTTCCTTGCCTCTCAAGGCCCCCTTTATCCGGACAGTGTTCCTTCTGTCCCACCCATCACACAGGAAGAGGATGAGGAGGAGGAGGAGGAGGATTGTGTGAGCATGGAGGTGGAGCCTGGCACTCAGCATCAGCAGCAGCAGTCTTTTAGGGATGATGTACAGTCCCAACAAGCCAGTGGACTTGTACGTGGCTGGGAGGAGGTGGCTGGCGATCATGTCATCCTCAGTGACCCAGAAGACTCCGGACCGAATGCCTCAGCTAACCTACGCTGCATGGCCTCCCTGATCCTGCAAAGCCTGCGGAAGGATCCTCGTGTTCTTCGGATCAAGGAGAGGGACCATTACTGGCTGGCCACTCTCCTTGATCCGCGGTACAAGGGTAAGGTTGCGGACCTTATCTTGCCGTCGCAGAGGGAGCAGAGGATGAGACATCTCAGGGAGGCCTTGCAGAAAGGTCTGTGCAACGCGTTCCCAGAAACTGGGAGGCTACAAACTCCTGGTCCTGGGCGACGAGTTGCTGAGGCTTCGGTCAGTGGCAGAAGGAGCGGTGGGGAAGGTGGACGTCTGACCGATGCGTTCAGACAATTTTTTAGTCCGCAGCCCCAAGGTATGATCGGTTCCAGCAACCATCGCCAGCGTCTGATATACATGGTGCAGGAATACCTTGGGGCAAGGTCAGACTTGGACACCTTTCCCACCGAAAATCCTCTGGCTTACTGGGTCCTGAGGATGGATCACTGGCCAGAGCTTGCACAGTATGCAATTGAGCTACTGGCCTGTCCTGCCTCCAGCGTTCTTTCCGAACGCACATTCAGTGCTGCTGGAGGATTTGTGACTGATCATAGGGTGCGCCTGTCCACCGCCTCGGTTGATCGACTGACATTCATCAAAATGAATCAGTCTTGGATCACCACCAGCTACCAGGCACCTGAGGCGGATATAACCGAATAATTTTTAATGTCACATCCCTTCAAGACTGCCTATGCTGATGCTGAGTGACTGTCCTCTTATGTTCACTGACTATCCTCTTCCTCCTCCTCAATGATCCATGCCACCACACCAGTGCCTAAGGCACAATTTTTCAGCCCCTGTTTAACAGGGGCGTGTACTTACAATTTTTAAAAAAAATGCTTTGCAACACGTGTGACTGCTGTGCTCCAAGTACAGTCTCTGTGAGGGCCGTGTTGCAGTGTTGTGGCACCAGCACCAGTGCCTAAGGCACAATTTTTCAGCCCCTGTTTAACAGGGGCGTGTACTTACAAATTTTTAAAAAAAATGCTTCGCAACACGTGTGACTGCTGTGCTCCAAGTACAGTCTCTGTGAGGGCCGTGTTGCAGTGTTGTGGCACCAGTGCCTAAGGCACAATTTTTCAGCCCCTGTTTAACAGGGGCGTGTACTTACAATTTTTTAAAAAAATGCTTCGCAACACGTGTGACTGCTGTGCTCCAAGTACAGTATCTGTGAGGGCCGGGTTGCAGTGTTGTGGCACCAGCACCAGTGCCTAAGGCACAATTTTTCAGCCCCTGTTTAACAGGGGCGTGTACTTACAATTTTTAAAAAAAAATGCTTCGCAACACGTGTGACTGCTGTGCTCCAAGTACAGTATCTGTGAGGGCCGGGTTGCAGTGTTGTGGCACCAGCACCAGTGCCTAAGGCACAATTTTTCAGCCCCTGTTTAACAGGGGCGTGTACTTACAATTTTTTTAAAAAAATGCTTCGCAACACGTGTGACTGCTGTGCTCCAAGTACAGTCTCTGTGAGGGGTTGCAGTGTTGTGGCACCAGCACCAGTGCCTAAGGCACAATTTTTCAGCCCCTGTTTAACAGGGGCGGGTAATTACAAATCTTGATCTAATAGTTCACAGCAGGGCCCATTCCTGCGCCCACCAAGAGTAACTATGAGGGCCTGCAGTCTTGTGGCAACACCGTCCACCACCACCGCCAAAGGCCCAATTTTTCTGCCCTGTTCATCAGGTGCTTGCAATTACAAATCTTGATCTAATAACTCACAGCAGGGCCCATTCCTGCGCCCACCAAGAGTAACTGTGAGAGCTTACAGTCTTGTGGCAAAACCGTCCACCACCACCACCACCACCACCCCCAATTTTTCTGCCCTGTTCAACAGGTGCATGCAATTACAAATCTTGATCTATTAACTCACAGCAGGGCCCATTCCTGTGCCCACCAGTCTTGTGGCTACACCAACATCTAATAGGGCAAATTTCTGCAGAGTATATACGCCAGGCCCCTACTTTCAAACATCCAACTTACAAACGACTCCTACTTGCAAATGGAAAGAGAAAACAGGAAGTGAGAGGAAATCTACCCCTAGGAAGGGAAATTCTATCCTGTTAGATTTAATTTGGGAAAAAGGTATCTCCTCTCTACTGATACTTTATCACCAATCCTTGTTTCAATTAAAACCCCACTTTTCCAAAAACATTTGTCATTGGGACGGAAAGTGAGGTGACATGTTCTGAACAGATGTGCAAAGACAGCAAATGTTACAGGGGTGATAACCCCTCCCTATGTTCTCCAAAAAGCTTAAAAATAGATTTTTTTGGGATGGAGCTACACTTCATAATGTACCTGTTCAGATTCTACTTAAGATCAAACCTAAAGCCGCAAGTGGTTTTAAATGGCTTCTTTTTTTCCTTTACAAATGTCATTTTGTGCAAGGACAGTTCTAAACACGGGAAACACATGCCACTTCACAGGCATACTTTGGACACCCCCCAGGTACCATATTTAAAGGAAAATGTCACTTTTTTTTTTTCACTTTATGCATCATTAAAATGACTGCTCCCGAAAAAACGTTAGTTTTTAAAAGTTCTTTTTGCATTGATATATGTCCCCTGGGGCAGGACCCGGGTCCCCAAACCTGTTTTATGACATTAACATGCATATTGGCCGTTGTAATTAGCACTTTTGATTTCGAACGTTCGCGTCCATTATAACGTATAGGGTTCGAAAATTCGCGCGAACTTTCGGTCCGTTCGAAGGTTCTGGTTCGAACCGAACCCGGGGGTGTTCGGCTCATCCCTAATGTCTACTAGACTCTTGTTTGGACAGATTGTTTGGACAGATTTAAGTGAGTTATTCCTAAGAATTACAGGCTTACATAATAAAACAACATATTTCCATGCAAAACAATGTACCGCTTTGACATTCAAAAATCAGACATAATCATACTGCCAGAGAGGTTAATACCCATGTTGTCATCAGTTTAATTGCGTTCATTGATTATCTGGACTACAGTGCTTTTGGTGTTTATACATTTTTAAAGGGCTGCAGATGCAGTAATTATTCAGCGTCAGAGACAGCAGACAACAGGCTTTATTTAAAGACTATGTTCATGATATAAGGGATTGTCAGAGACTGTGGACGTAATACAGAAGATAGTCAGAGACTGCGGGTATTATAAAAGAGATGGTCAGAGACTGTGTACATGATACAAAAGATGGTCAGAGACAGGGGCCCAGTGGGCCATACAGAGTATGCTAAAGGGCCGCAGGTTGAGCACCAGGGGAGTATCAAGCAGGAGTGAATCGGAACACTCAGAGACACAGGGGACTGACAGTTACACTGGAAAACATAGTGGAGCAAAGAAACAGAAACTAACTAGAGGGGAAACTAACTAAATACAGGGGAAGAGAGTTAAGACACTGGCAAGAATGCATGGGATCACTAAAGTAAGAAACAGACAAGGGAGCATGAGGGACATGCACAGGCACAAGGCCAAAAGACAGGGTACACAAGACTGGTAGCACAAGGAACACAGATGCAGCACAAACAAGCATAGAGGAATTGCTGGAAGAATCACTGGGTAACACTGGGGAAAAGCACAAGGAGAACAGAAAGAACATTGAATCAATCACTGGGGAACACAGGGGGTGCCGCTACTAATGAGTGGACGTGTTGCTTGAACACTGAGCAATCCATATCCTTTAAAACAGCGCCCCCTCTGGGATTGGCTGGAAGCTAGCATCTGCATCCAGAGTGAAAGACCTGCCACTACTAGAGCCTGGAACAGGCAAGTGTTACAATTTATTTTCCAAACAATTCACTACGGATTTAATACCTTAAAATATAAAGTGATATTGGTTATATGTACAGAATGCTTTATTATTTGCTAAAACTGCAACCTGTTTTGATGATTTTGCTTTAAAAATCAGAGCACATTAGGTGTAGTACATGTATCCTGAATTTATCAGTTAATCAGTTGTACCTCTTATGGCACACAAACTGCTGCTTAAGAGCTGGCGGTTTTAACACTACTATTTAACAGAAAATAGAAAATTGATGTGACTTTGTTGTTTATGCACACATCCCCTATCCTGGGTTAAATCTATCAACAATTCTCCATCAAGCAGTTGAAAAACTGAAATAGAATTCCTGATTATAAACACATGTTCCACTTACAAATAGATCTACAATGGCCATGTTATCAGAAAGACAATAACTATTTCCAAATACAAGTGCACATTCTTTTGTATTTTTTCTATTTTATTATACAAAAGCTTTCTTTGACTGTACGCTAAATTCGCATAGCAATTTGTTTTCCCCATTGCAAGACCTCTGGGTTACTCTCAAGTACCCTTGTTAGAAAAAAAACACAAAATTAGAAAATTCAATCAGCTGAGATGAAATTCACAGCATATAATGTCACAAAATAGAGGTCAGTCTGTAGTTCGCATATGCTGAATTTTATCTGTTGTAAAGTACAGTGCTGTTGTTGATTATGTATGACACAAATGTAGCTTTTACATCTTCAGTAAATTATAAACATTTCCATTTTTTTAACACCGTAGTTTTAAATGTCAGCAATCAGAGAAACCAAATTTATTGGAAGCAATTAAGTAAACCACAAAAACTAAATGCAAAAACAACAAATAGTGGACGTAGAGAAGACACTGCAGAAAAGACACTAAAGCCTCGCACACACAATCAAGCCAACCGGGCGTCTGATTTTTGTCATCAGGGCGTGTGCCTGGATCTTGTCTTGAATACTAAAGGCACACAATTGTCGGCCAACAAACACAAAAGCAGTGACCTACTACGAGGCATTTCAGCTCTTGAGCTTCACCCTTTGGGCCCCTTCTGCTAAATTTGTGTTTGGTGAACATTGATTCAAGCATGCGTGTTTGTACTTTCAACTTATTTGTGATGGACTTGTGTACTGACGATACGAAAATCAGACAACAGACCGCTGTCCGCCGAAAATTTACTAGCCTGCAATCCAACATTTGTTGGCCGAAAGTTGGACAACAATTGTCAGATGGAGTGTACTAACGGCTCATTTTAGGACAACAATCTGTCAACAGGCAATACCCTGACAACAATCGGATCATGTGTACGAGGCTTTAGAGATCCTGCACCCAGGTGCACAGGGTCATAAGCTGTAAAGGACAAATGTTTTCTTTGCCCTGGAGTCAATGACAGAATGCAGGTGTACACTTGTAGACCCAGATCTGAGTGTATACAGTACATGAGTACGGGTACGGATGTACACCCCCTGGACTTATACAATCTAGTGCATTCTGGTCTGTATGCATTTATATGCAGGGATCTGTGTTTACCAATGTGCATTCATATCTGGTCATATATGCTGTATGCAACACCTGTGACTCCCAGACATGGAAATACGAGATGTGTCTAAAAAGTTTGATGAATGGTATCAGAAAACAAAAAAAAACAAAAGATACAAACAAATTACCTTTATTGGCCTTCAATATAACCTCCATCCTTCACAACACACTTTTGGCAACTTTCATAGAGCTTCTGGAAACTGTCAGCAAATGTCTCTTTATGATTCATTTGCAGAACCGCTGTCACACATTCTTATGTTGCCACCACGTCCACGATCAACATTGTCTTGACCTTGGACTTTTGCAGGCTACTCTTTTTGGATTGCGGGAAGACACTAAATGCCATTTCATTGATGATCATTGATTCATTGATCATTGGATTCCAGATTGAACTTGTAGCACCAGGTCTCATCCCCTGTGATGATGGTTTGCAGAAAGGATGCGTCCTGGTCACACATGGTAATGAAATCTCCAGAGATTTAGATTCGTTTTACCTTCTATTCGTCTGTCAGCTTGTGCACCACAAACCAAGCACAGATCTTCCACTTACCCAAATTTTCACGGACGACGGTGCGCACTGTGTCCTTGCTAATGCCTAATTCCTCTGCAATTAATCATAGAGTCAGTTGCTGATCTCGTGCCAGCATTTGTCGCTCTTGCTCGATCGAGCTCCAAATAAAAACCCCTACAGACATATTTTCAGTATGCAAAATCTTAAATTCTAGTTCACAAGTTGAACCAGTCATATACCCCCTCCACCTTGTAGGCTCTTTATAAGTTATAGAGGGTCAAACCATTGCATTAAAATGGAACCCAAGGAAATAGATATAAAACACCAATTCATTCACTAATATATTAAACACAAAACTATTAAATGTATTTTTAAATGCAGATAGTGTATGTATTTGGAGTATTTTAAATGGTCAACCTCCTGTAATATCCTCAGCAGCATAACTTGGAGAGTGATAGCCAATACTAGGATTTGCTCAAACTCTGCAGCATGCACATGTGCTGATAGGGAACATGGTGACAGGAACGAGGAGCGACATAAACAGAGTAATGAATTATCAGGATGAATACTTAATCATTGTCCAAATAGTGGGCTTGGGATGTGTTTTAAACATTACCTTTTCCAACAGTGCTGCCGCAGTGGAGGTTTAGGATCCAGGAGTGCCACTGACTGCATTAAAAATCTTATACCAGGTGAAAAAGATATTATATATATAAAGCTCAACTGTGTTTAACTGCTTCTCTGAAGTTCTAAAGTGTAAATGTTTTATTATCATAATTCATTCTCTGCATTAAAAAAAGTAATAGTGGGGAAATCTTCCAATGGTGACACTAGTTCTGGTGACCTGGTGGTCCCCAAGGGATTCTGTTAATTTGCAGGGATTTCCAAATTGAAAAAAATAGTTTTGCCTATAGTTCTACTTAGACCCCTTGGCGCCAGCCGCATGCAAATATGCAGCCTCTCGGTGCGCCTGATCCTTGGTGCAGAGGGGCTGAATATTCGCATGAATTGCAGTCCAAACAGCTGTACTGAGAGAGCGCACGGTGCATGCTTCTGACACAGTTACCGTTGTCTAACTGAAGATCGGGTGTTTTCAGCTCACGTGACCGATGTGACAGCCAATCACAGTGGTCACATGCTCTTAGGCCCCACTCCGGCTCCCAGCATCATAAATCTCTTAAAGGTCCAGAAGGCACCGACGTGAAAAGATTAAAGGCTCATGGGCCATTAAAAAAAAAGATAAAATGTTCATCTGCTTTTCTTTTTTTTTTTTTGTTTCATAAATTTTTATTGAAAAAGTATGAACAGGTAATACAATGTTATGTTGATACAAAAACGTGTGCATATTACATTTTATGATGATTAGAAATGAGTTACAGCAATCTCAAAATATATTAACAATACGTTATTAACATATGTCTGGATCTATAGAATTCAAAGGTATATAAAGTCTTCCATATAAAAGTGAATCAGATAGATTTTCTTATATATTTTTTTTTTCGGTGTGGTCATACCACACTATACAATAGGGGTGCGGGGGGAGGGGGGAGGAGAGGAGAGAGGGGAAGGAAAAAAAAAGAAAAAGAAAAAAGGATAATTGAATAGATAGATCGGGAGGGGGGGGGGGAGGTGAAGATAAGGGAGTATGCATTAACGTGAGACATTATTATTGCATTATTTTCACGGATAATCCTAGGTACTACCTTTCTGGTCAATATACAACGTTCTTAAGTGATAATATCTTTATATTCTTGCGAGCTTTTAAACTCTAGCCAGTTATACCACACAGATGTGAAATTTGTTATTTTCTCTTGTGAGATACTAATAAGCTCTTCTATTTTTTCTATACAGTTTATTCCTGAACCATTCTTTTTTTGTAGGGACTATACTCGTGCGCCTGTGACAAGGAATACAGTGTCTTTCTGCGTTTATCATGATCATGGATAGTGATTTCAGATATCTTTGTTTGGATATAGAGTTGTGATGTAGCAGGTACTGCGCAGGGGTATACCTCAGGTCTTCTGTAGTGATTGATGTTATGGTGTCATGCACCGCCCTCCAGAAGTCCTGGATTGCAGAGCAGGACCACCATATATGGATCATCGAGCCTTCCCCATCCTTGCATCTCCAACATCTATCAGATATCTGGGGGTAAAATTTATGTAGAAGCGTGGGGGTTCTGTACCACCTTGTGATTATTTTAAAGCCACACTCTTGAGTGGCTACATTTAACGATCCTTTGTGTGCAAAAGTGTGTATTTTTTCCCATTCTTCTTCTGAAATGTTCGTTTCAAGGTCTTTTTCCCACGCCTGACACGACACACTGGAGAACTCTGTATTGTCACCAAATAATGAATAGTATAGGGACGATATAATATGTCTTTGTGGGGATTTTTTTTGTACATAGGGTTTCTAGTGTTGTAGGTAGTCTTGTCCAGTATTGGGCGGTCTCGCTTTTTGTCAGGAAGTGTCGGATTTGCATGTAATTCCATTGCGGTATCGTGTTTGGATCTATTTCCGTTTTAATTTCGTCCCTGGTTAAGAGATTACCTCTTTTAAAGAAGTGTTTCACTTGTATGTCCTCATGGGGCCAGTCGTTGATCAGAAAGTACTGATCCTGACCAGGAGGGAAGTCAGGGTTATCTCTGATCGGAGTGAGGGAGCTAAGCCAAGGGAAAGGACGAGTCTGTTTAAAGGTATTTTGGAAGTTTTCTAAGGTAGGGCCTATGAGGGGGTGTGCTTTGAGAGTTTTAGAGTGGTGCCTTGGGTTTATCCACGGTAGTACTTTGATCTGTTCAGAGAATTGATTTTGTTCCAGGGCTACCCAATCTTTAACTGCCTGATGGATGTTCCAATCCACTATTCTGGCTAGGAGGGCTGCTTGATGGTATTTTTTTAAGTCGGGCAGGGCTATCCCCCCTTTATTTTTGGGTAAGTTCAATTTGGTATATTTAACTCTAGGCGGTTTACCTCTCCAAATAAATCTCGAACATGCTTTGCGGAAGGATGCAAAGAATGATGATGGCAGGCGGATGGGAATAGTTTGCATAATGTATAAAAATCTAGGTAGTATTGTCATCTTTATTAGGGATGCTCTACCGAACCAGGAGACATTGAGGGCATTCCATCTTTTTAGATCTTTTTGGGTTTCCTTCAAGATAGGAAGGAAATTAATTTGAAAAAGTACTTCTAAGTTTGTGGGGATCTCTATTCCTAGGTATGTTATTTTTTGTTTAGCCCATGCAAAGGGGAAATTTTGTTTGCATAGTTCTACTGAGTTTTGGGGTAAAGTAATGTTGAGGCCGTTGGATTTTGAATGGTTGATCTTTAAGTTAGAGAGTAATTGGAAGTGCTCTAGGTCTTGGATTAAGTTGGGCAGGGATATATGGGGTTCCGAGAGGAAGAGGAGCATATCGTCCGCAAAGGCTGCGACTTTATATGTTTTGCTTTGGATTTCTATTCCCTTAATGTCTGGGTTAGATCTTATTTTGTTTAGTAGGGGTTCCAATGTAAGTACGAACAATAATGGCGAAAGGGGACAGCCTTGTCTAGTACCATTTCGGAGATTGAAGGCGTTCGACAGGTGGCCGTTGACTCGGACTCTGGCTGTTGGGTTGGAGTATAAAGCTCTAATATATGCTCTCATTTGTGGTAGTATACCTACGTGTTTTAGTACTTCATCCATATAGTCCCAGGCCACTCTGTCGAACGCCTTCTCTGCATCTAGGGATAAGAAAAAACCTGGTTTCTTTTTTGATGTTAGCCAGTGGTTTATATTTAATGCTTTGATTGTATTGTCTCGTCCCTCTCTACCTGGGATAAAACCCACTTGGTCCAGTGATATTAGGGAGGTTAGTAGTGGTAACAGTCTGTTGGCGAGTATTTTTGCGTATATCTTTACGTCGACGTTAATTAAAGATATTGGTCTGTAATTCGTAACTTGGGATGTGTCCTTGCTTTCTTTGGGTATGACAGTTATATGGGCTTCAAGCATTTGTTTTGGAGGGTTTTGATCTAAATGTAGTGATTGATAGGTTTTCAGAAATCTTGGTTTTAGAATATCTGTGAATGATTTATAATATTGTAATGGAAGTCCATCGGGGCCTGGGGCTTTTCCTAATTTCATGTCCTTTATCGCTTTATCAAACTCTGGGCCAGATATGGGGGCTTCAAGCTCTAGGGCTGTGTTTTCTGCTATATGTGGTGGGCTGTATTTCTCGAGGAAGTTCTGAATGAGATTTACCCTCTTGGTTGAGTTAAGGGGGCACTTGGGGTTAGACGGGATATTATATAGGTTCTGGTAGTATAATTCGAACTGTTTGGCAATCTCTTC
Source organism: Lithobates sylvaticus (assembly GCA_028564925.1). Lineage (NCBI taxonomy): Eukaryota > Metazoa > Chordata > Amphibia > Anura > Ranidae > Lithobates > Lithobates sylvaticus. The sequence continues at coordinate 221,596,034 of CM053029.1, forward strand.
GTTTGAGGAGTGAGTTATCCCTTGGTTGTCTCTTATGTAATGTACTGTTGAGGCAGCTTTTTTACTCTGAACTGCTCTCGCTAGAAGTCTCCCGCTTTTGTTTCCCTGCTCATAGTAGATCTTATGTCTCAGGATATACTGTCGTTTGGTTTTCATGTTGAGTTCTTCAGATAATTGTGTCCTTACTCTAGTCAACTCCTCAAATGTTAAGATCGCCAGGGTTCGCTTATGTGTTGTCTCTAGGTTGTGGATTTGGTCCAATAGAGATCTAATTTTGGCTTGGTGGTCTTTTTTAATTTTGGCTAACTTTTTAATGAATTCCCCTCTTATGACGCACTTATGAGCTTCCCATTGTGTAAGGAAAGAGGTCTCGTCATTTTCGTTTTGTGCAAAGTATTCTTTTAGAGTGTTTTTGAAGTGTAATAAGTCTATGGGGTCTTTCAAGACTGTGGTGTTGAGTCTCCAGGTCTTAGTAGAGGTATTTTTGTCTGGGAAAGTTAGTGTCATGGTAATCGGGTGATGGTCGGAAATAGTCATGGATTCAATAGAGGTCATTGCTAGAAGTTTGAGATCTGTCTGTGAGAGGAAGAAATAATCAATTCTGGAATATTTTTGGTGTATTGGTGAGAAATATGTATAGTCTTTAGTTTGTGGGTTCAGAGTTCTCCAGGTGTCGTGCAGCGCGAGTTCTTGCAATTGGGTTTTTATTTGTTTCAATGCTCTGTAGGGAAGGCTCGATGTACCGCTTGATGTATCAATGAGAGGATCTAGGGGAGCGTTAAAGTCTCCACCTAAGACTAGGATACCTGAGGAAAAGGTTGTCAGAAGTTCTTTGATTTTGCGAAAAAACGCTACCTGCTTAGAGTTGGGGGCATAAATGTTTGCTATCGTGATAGGATGGGGGCCTATTTTTCCCTTCAGGAAGAGATATCTACCCCCAGGGTCTACCAGTTTGTCATGAATTTGGAAAGGTGTGTGTTTTGAGAGTAATATTGAGACGCCTTTGGTTTTCCCTTCCGGGTTGGTGGCGTGGAACACTGTTGGAAATCTTTTGTCCTGTAATTTTGGAGTTTTGTCTGATATAAAGTGTGTTTCCTGTATGCATACAATACTTGCTCTATGTTTATGAAATTCGTTGAGAAATTTTGTTCTTTTTTCTGGAATGTTAAGCCCTTTTGCGTTTATTGAGAACAATTTTATCGAGGTTTGAATGGTTTGATGTTTGTAGGATGGCATCTTGAGTTTAGTCCGTTAGGTCTAAGGACTTGCTGTCTCAGAGATGTTGAGTATAAAAATAAATAAAAAAATAGAAATAAAGAAAAAAGTAAGAAATAAGTATGAGGAGGGGGAGGGTGGCGAGGGAAAGGGGTAAGGGGTAAGGGGATTATCCGGAGATAGGTTAGGACCAGCTGGTCCAACCTATTTTAAAGGTCCGGTAAGGTCAAAGAGCAGATAGGGTGCTCTTTGTGTGGGGACGAGGTCCAATTGGGACCAGATGATGTCTTGAATTATTTAGTAAACTACTGTTAGTTACTTTCTAGCGGGCACTTTGGAGCAGCTAGCTAAATGTTATACTTAATATTACAGGCTAAATAGGGTGCTGTAATATCCGGGAGTGAGGGATGTTGGATAATAAGTGGAAAAATAATTATCGCATTGCGTTTATTGGGTTAATGACTGCTGGATTTATGTGTGTACTCTTTTTAGTGTACCTCTTGTTGTATTAAAGCTAGGCCATAAAAACATGTGTTGTTTATTTAAACTAGTTTGGTTTGGTACAAGTTTGGTATGCAGAATGAACCCTATCGTAATTCTGTTTTTTGGCCACAAGATGGGGCTAATGTATTGGAACGACCAAAGTATTTATTAACTATTAGATATTGAGAGAGAGCGTATGGGGCTGAGGGCTGTTGGATGTACCTTATTTAAGTCATGCTATATATATCTGTCTGGGCTTTTAAACATCATTACCAACAATTATTAATACGTATTGTTTACCCAGCATGTCTATTACCGAGAGGGCTGGGTTGTTTGTAAGGCAGCATGGCGGTCAGGAAGTGTTATATAATCTTATCATGGCCCTGCTAGCTAATTGCATGAGAGCCCCATAACCAGTGGAGGTGTCATCAAGTTGTTTCACCTCTAATATGAGGGACACTGTTTGATGAGGGGGGGAATTAGATAAATTTTGTAGATTATGTTACAGTTCTAATGTGATGTACACAAAGATCCGCCATATTGCCTCACCACTGTAATGAGTTGATCTAAGCATAACATTGAAGGTAGACTTTTGTCATGTAATGGTAACCTTTCTATTTCTCATCATTTTATTGCTTAATACATAACGTAACTGTAACTGCCATATTATTCTACTTTGCCCTAGATCTAGGCTATAGAGCGTAGAAGTCAGGCATGTAAACAAATAAAGACCGCAAAAAGACGGAAAAAGTAAAACATATAAAAAAAAAAACAAATGTTCAGTTGCGGGTGGAGATAGCGAAAGTTCTAGTTTTCTGCCCGACCTGCGTAAGCCTTCTTCCCTTAAAGTTGAGTGTCATGAAGAACGATACGTCACATGGGGCATAAGAGCAATTTGAGTATTGCATTTCTCTTTGACCCTGTGTTGTAAGGTTAGACTTGAGAGAGATACAACTGTGTTTTGAGATATAAGTATTAGTTTCAGTCAAATTACTCACGTAAGGTCATACCAGGCTTGTGCATACCGTTTTACCGTTCATGCTTTGGGTTCGTTGTTTCCGCTTTAGTTCATCGGATTTATGTATGTTAGCTTGTTGACGGTGGGTTTGCTGCATCCCCGGTGTGCCAGTTTCCTGTAATGAAAAGGGGAGAGGGAGAAAAGGAAAGGGACAGAAAACTAAGCTAAAAGCAACCTCCAATCTAGGGGCGGTAAAAGTAAATCGATGGCTTGTAGATAAAGATTTTTAGCTTGTCTACCGTAGATCAGGTGTAAGCTTGGAATAAGTGTAGGTCAGGAACCGTATACTGCTTGAATGGTAGAAGCATATTGGAACTTCAAAAGGCGGTTTGTGTTTAGGTGTCCATCTGGTCATGGCGCTCCATGCGGTCTCTACGCCTCGGTGGTGAGAAACCAGGGCTTTCTTGGTTTAGGCCTCTCCTACACTGTTGGGCCGATGGTGATCGTCTGCATCGATCTCTGTTTCTTTGGGCTCTGGGAGTGTAGTTGTTGGTCACTTCGATCCAGGTTTCATTCAGCATGTAAGAATTGTACCAATCCGGGACCTCGATTGGCGGGATATTCAGTGTTTCAAAGAAAGCACGGAGATCCTCAGGTGTGCGTAGTAATGCTGTTTGACCCCTCCATGTTGCTGAGAGACAAAATGGGAACTTCCATCCATAAGGTATTCCTCTCGTGCGTAATAGGTCTGTGATCGGGCGTAATGGTCTGCGTTGCTGCAGAGTAATGTTAGAAAGATCTTGGAACAATTTGATCTCCGTCCCATTAAAGTGCACCCTGACTTTCTCTCTTGCTTTTTTTAAAATGGCTTCTTTGAGAGGGAAGTTTACCAAGCAACAAATTATGTCTCTGGGTGGGTCAGTGTCCCTTCCTCTCGGTCTGAGTGCCCGATGGATTCTCTCAAAATCTATGGGGGAGTCTGGTGGTCTTTCCAGCAGGTCATTGAATATTGTTGCCACAGTTTGTTCAAGTGGGTTCTGGTCAGTTAGTTCTGGGACCCCCCTCACTCTAATATTATGGCGTCTTCCTCGGTTATCAAGGTCTTCTAAATGGTGCTGTATTTCCACAATATGCGAGAGATGCATGTCAGAAGTCTTTTGCACCTGCTTTATCGCATCAGCTTGCCTTGCTGCTGTCTGCTCCACTGTTCCCAGCCGTGCTGCTACCCCTTGTATGTCTGCCTTGAGGTCTGTAATGGCGGCCGACAGGGTTGCCTTTATGTCAAGTGCCACAGCCTGCAAGTCTGATAGGCACAGGGTCTGAGTGGGTTGTTTTGGGGTGGTTTCTACCCCTGTATGATTGTAAGGGCCGATCGCGCCGTCCGGCGCGCCGCTGGAGCCGCCGAGCGGGCCGCATGGCTTAGGCGAGGCCGCGGCTTTTGGGCCTTCTCCCAGCGATGTCCGGAACATCGCCGGAATGTTGTTTAAAATGTTGGTGGTTACCTCTGGAGGGTCCCGGGGTGCTGTGGAGGTCTTATCTCCCTTTCCCATCTTCGGATGGAGAGCGATTCGGCCCGTGGCTTATGATAGCTGCTCCTGTGTGCCTGAGAGTCTGGGTTAAGCGTCCATCTCGGTCCGGAGTTAGGCCACGCCCCCTGCTTTTCACTCATGGTATGTTTGTTTGCATTACAGGTTCATATTAACTGTCAATGCCATGTATGCTTCTAGTACCCATATACCATAAGCTCAAGATGTTCCTTAAATTGGATGCCTATGAAAGACCTTAAACAGTAAAAATAGATAACAATATCTACTAAACATTGTGGTGGATTTAGTAAGGGCAAATAGACTGTGCAGTTGCTCCAGAACTAAATGAAGGAGAGCTCTGCTGATTTCCATCATCCAATCATATGCAAGCAAAGCAAAAATCAATTTTTTTAAGAAAGTTTCCTTGCACGTAATTGGGTATTTATTGCAAAAGTGAAGCTTCATTCCACTTGCCAAGCTCTGGAGCAACTGCACTTGTGGAGTGCAACTGCACTTGCAAAGTGTACAGTCTATTTGCCTTTAGTAACATCACTCCAATGTTTTTTTGGCCCAACTCTGATCCTCATATATGCCTGTGTCTTTCCCTATCAATGTATCATCACTAGCATCAATATTATGTGTTTATTAATTAAACAGGTTTTAACATCAAGTTTACTAATCAATTTGTGTGTATAGTCGGTATTATGTCATGGGACTATACATCCTATTTTGAATAGGGCCTCAAGATATGTTGTGAAAAGTTCTGATTTAACGTTAGATAATAAAAGTAGTCATACAATGACCACATCCATTTTGCATTCATTCATCTCTATATAATAAAAAATAGGAACAGGTAAAACTTTAGATGGAATGGTCACATTTAGTAAAACAAGCTTCTGGGTCACTGGAGCTAAAAAATATCTGATAATCAAAGAATAATATTCATAGAGTAATATACTGGTCACTTCATTTATAAAACACATAGCAACACACACCAAGGTAAAACACTTTTCATTTTCCCCATAATGAGGTTTCATTTCTATACACTGATGGAAAAATAGCAATTTTCCTATTTGGAATGAGATAGTTGCAGTCATGAGCCATATGGAGGAATACAGTACGTGGCAAATGACACATTTCCATCATGTTGCATGCTGAGCTGTGTCACTGTGTCCTCTTGGGTTATAATGGGTAAAATTTACCTTGAAATGTTATGATATGACAAAAAGCAAAGGGGATTACATTCTTTTTTTTGCTTATATAATTTTTTTTTAGAATATACATTTTACCTGCATATGAATTATTAACCAAATTACTGATGTTTGATTGTTTCTTATTTTGGCTATAGTATGCTCAGCATTAATGGCATCATGTATGAAAAGTGAGCTTTTTTCCTTGTGGTCACCTTTTTTTATTTTTAGATTCATATAAAGAGAGAGAAAAAGATAGCGCTTCCATTCTGACTTATTATATATGCAAAATCTACTTTCTGTGAAGCATACGAGGTATATTTGGTTTGCAGGAAAACAATGCCCAAGTACAATGCTTCAGATTGCTTAGACTGTAGAGATGTGTTTAAAAAGTTGATGAAGTGCAATAGAGCCATTATGCATGTTACATATGACCCAATAAACAGCGACAAAGTTTTAACAAATTCCTAAAGCAGATGACTAATCCTAATTTACAGTAGTACAGTGTATCATAAGCAAATCATTTTTTTCTTTTCTTTTAAAAATAACTATTAAGTCAACCGATCTAATAACTGAGCATATGATGACACATTGTACAACTAAAGGGACACTTTCAGTGGAAAAAAATGCATTTAAAAACAATCCAAAGATCCTGACATACTGGCAACTGAAGTAAAGTCAATGTTCTATTTAAGCACATTCTGGCGTTTTCAATAAGGAGATTCTGATTCTTAGATGCTAATAATGAAAGGGTTTGTAAAGCCTTTTTATAAAATAACAAACATATCATACTTACCTCCACTGTGCAGTTTGTTTTGTACAGTGTGGCCCTGAACATCGTCTTCTGGGGTCCCCCGGCGGCTCTTGCGGCTCCTCCTTGCATCAGTAAACCCCCTGGGAGAAGCGCTCTCCCAGGGGTTACCTTACGGGCGTTTTCCCGAGTCCAGCATTTGCATCTATAGACACAGAATGCCAGACTCGGCCCCGCCCCCGGCGCCCCTGTCATTGGATTTGATTGACAGCAGTGGAGCCAATGGCTGTGCTGCTATCAATCTATCCAATCAAGAGCCGAGAACCCCGGGCAGAGAGGAAGAGTGTGTCTCCGCCAAGGGAACGAAGGGATCAAGTGAGTAAAATGGGGCGATCGAGGACCGGTCAGTGTCAGAAGTTTTTTTACCATAATCCATAGGATGCATTAAAGTGAAAAAACATGAGGGTTTACAACCCCTTTAAGTGCAGTAACTGATATAAAATAGCTCTATCACGTACTCATCTAACCCCACTGGAGTGAGCCCTCGTTCACACTTGCAAATGCAAATTCAATACGGATCAGATGCATCCTAAAAGCATAGATTTGCATTTGTCATGTAAAAAAGCATTATTTCCAATGAAGGCTCTTTGATCCAGTTCAAAAATGTGTCTGAGTTTAGTGCGGTGAGAATTTCATCTTAATAGACTTCTATGGGACCGGATTGAAGTCGTAGTCCAGTGTTCACATCACTGCAAATGTAATATTTTTTGCCTAGATTTTATAGAAAATAAAATCACAGATGAGACCACTCCCCTCACCAATTTGCAGTAAATTTGTACGGAAACTGCACATGCTAAGCAGAATTCACATTGTGATGTAAACATTTTTTTAAATAAAGGAATAGAATAGAAAAAAATATATTTTCGAATTCCAATTTGAAAACTATTTGAATTCGAAAAAAATTCGAAAAGTATTCGAAAACTATTTAAATTAGAATTTTGTCCGAACTTTTTTTTCGTTATTTCGGATATGTTTAAATTCGGTACTATTCTAAGTATTTGTCCGAATTTTAATTTGGAACGAAACAAACCGCACATGTCTATTATCAATGGTCCTAAGAATTTCTATGTAAAGTTTTAATTAGCCAACTGTGCCCATAATATGCAGCCAACTGTGCCCATCATTTGCAGCCTCTGTGCTCATCAAATGCAGCCAACTGTGCCCATCATATGCAGCCTCTCTGCTTATTAAATGCAACCAACTGTGCATAAAGCCATCATATGCAGCCTTTATGCTCATCAAATGCAACTAACTGTGCACCATCAGTTGCAGCCTCTGTGCCCATAATATGCAGCCACTGTGCCCCACAAATGCAGCCAACTGTGCTCCATCAATTGCAGCCTTTTTGCCCATAATATACAGCCACTGTGCCCCCCCGCCTGCCTGATGTCTGCCCGGCACTTACCCTATCATGGTGGTGGGTCAGGCAGCAGGTGAGGTGGCGAGCTGTGGCGACGATGGATGCTGTGTCCTTCGTGTGCATCTTCTTCCTGTTCTGCATGGCGGCCAATGGGATCGCCTCTACCTTCAGCCAATCAGGTGCCCGGTATTACATCCGGGCCTCCTGATTGGCTGAGAGGCGGTTCTGTGTTAGCAAAGCAAATATTAATTTGCTTTGCTAACACACCTGGGTGCACTTGAAGCACAATAGATTGTGCTCGCAGTGCACCTTTTTTAAAGCCTATGGCTCTAATCAAGTGCTTCAAAAATACCCCCCCCCCCCCTGCTGATGCCTGAATGGGGATGGCTACAGCGGCCGTGGATAGATTCATGCAATGCATGAATCTCTCTATAGTACACAGAGGGAGTGGCTGGAGAGAGGGGGCAGCACCCGAGCGCCCCTAATGGATGCACCGCCACTGCTCCTGACCTTTACATTTACCATACTCTGTACATACCCCTTAGTGTTGTATTTCCCATACCGTACATGTACACGTATGACAGTTGAACTGTTTGTTTCAAACCCCTTACCACAGCACTTTTTACACTGGCCTACACATAAAATTTTCCTGACCGCTTTACATTATATATCTAGATGTCTGTACTCTGTATGTTATAATGCAGTTAAATACATACTCCCGAGCAAAGCATTCATTCTCTCAACAGTTGTGGTTGCCTAGTTAGTCTGTGACCATTTTAATTGAATTATTTTTAAGGTACTCTTAGGCTCGGTTCACATATGAGCCGCATTCCGTCACACAGCAGGGGTCCGGTGCATGCTGGTTCACAGTGGCGTAACTAGAACCTTCAGGGCCCCGGTGCAAAAAAACATGAAGGGCCCCCTGACCCCCAGCTGGGGCCCTTCCCTCCGAGCCCAGTGGTGGAAACGCCAAGGCTCTTGTGACGTTTGTGACGTTTGTGACCATGTTAGTTCTGCCACTGGCATCTGTTTTTTTTTTTTTTCTACCATTTATTTATTTATTTTTTTAAATATTTTTTAAAATGTTTTAAGCGTTGGGGGGGCTTTGGTGAGATATCAGAGGTCTAAGCAGACCTCTGATGTTTCACCTTTGAGACCAAGACAGGAGATTGAGAACAGCTGCACAGAATAAATGGACAGGAATAGCTCTGAATAGAGCTTTCCCTTTATTCGTAAACGGAAGCATAGTACATATAGTTTACTATGTTTCAGTCCATGATAGGTATGGATCACTGACTCTCCATTCAGAAAAGGCTTCATCCTGACAGATACCCTGCAGCAGTCGGCAGGAGAGGGGAGAACTCTGCAGAGCTGTGGGGACAAGAGGAGGGGCCAGGAGAGAGCATGAAGGGGGGCGCCAGGAAAAAGTACAGGGGGGCTGGAGAGCACATGGGGGCATGGGGGGCAGCAGAAAGAAGCTGCATAGGAGGAGTGGCAGGGGGCAGCTGCTTATAGAGGAACTGATCTTTCCATTCCCCCCACTTCTCATCTCCCTCCCGCAGGCTTTCAGCAGTTGCAGGAGGAGAGTGGAGAGATCAGGTTTCTCTGTATCAGTGTTTCTCAACATTTTACCAGTCAAGGCACAACATATTGCCTCTTCACTGCCTGTCAAATGCCTCTGAAAAGCGATCTGAGCCTGCATCGCTTTTCAGAGGAATGGCATTTTCTTGTTGGCATTATAAACCCACCCTAAAAAATCCATTCTGATCGTAAACAAAAAGGGTGTCAGGATTAAAAGTAATGTGTATACATACACACACAAGCACACACACATACATAAACATACACACATGCACACATGCACACAAACGCACACACACATTAAAACATACAGTGCACACACACATACATAAACATACACACATGCACACACCTAAATGCACACACACATATAAACATGCACACAAACATGTATAGATCGCCTTTTAAAAAAAAATCGTCAACTTGCTCACAGTACCTTCACTCTCCATGCTGGGTACTGCACTGTAGGGGGAGGTAGAGAGCACAGCATACACTGTGCTAGACACCTCTCCCTTGCTTTCACTTCCAGAGTAAACACAGCGTGACCGAGCTCCTGCACTGCTGATTTATACATCGGCTGAGGATCGGGATGTTCGGTCCCATATGCAGCCACAGCTCGGGGAGAGGGGGCACGCGGGCCCCCTGCAGCATGGGCCCAGTCGCAATTGCGACTTCTGCAACCCCTATACTTCCGCCCCTGCTGGTTCACCGTTTCAGGTCCTATTTCAGCCTGAAATTTGGGCTGAATTCAGACCTGAAACGGACCAAAAAAAGCACACATTTTTGCTGAGAAACGCACCGGACCTGCTGTGGAGATGTGTGAACCGGCTCCATAGGGAGCCGGTCACAATATCCTGCTATGCGAACTGGGTCTGCTGATTTGTTGACATGTGTATTTAATTAAATGTAAAAAAAAATAATTTATTGCTTCATTTTCTAATAATCACAGGTAGCCCAGGTAGCAAAACATTTAACTGCATGTTCCTGGATGCCAAATTCTTCCAGCTTCTTTTCAAAAATTATCTGTACAGATGACTCTACTAATTCTAGAGCAGTGTTTCTCAAACTTTTTACCTTTTAGGAACCCTTTGCAAAAAGTTTGAGATCTCAGGGAACCCCTAAAGTAATGTTCACATTTGCAGCTAATGAAACATTGATGTGATCAGCGAGCTGTTACTATAACAACATTTATTCTTGAAAAAGCATTAACTACCTGCCCTGCCGACTGGCCGCCGTCGTTTAACAGGTGCAGGTCAGCTCTCCTGCGCAAATCGCCGTAGCTGTACAGCGGCTCGTGCAGGTGTGCACCCGCTGCGCGCTTTGGGAGCATGCCCGCAGGTCGGGCGGACTCGATGTCCGCCGGCGACCCGGGATCGCCTAGTACAGACGCAGAATCGGGATCTGCCTTTGTAAACAAGGCGGATCCCTATTCTGACAGGAGACATGACAGATATCTACTGTTCCCAGTAATTGGGAACAGTGATCTCTGTCATGTCCCTGGCAGCCCATCCCCCCCTACGGTTAGAACTTACCTAGGGAACACAGTTAACCCCTTGATCGCCTCCTAGTGTTAACCCCTTCCCTGCCAGTGTAATTTCAGATCATTGCAATTACTAGTAAAAAAAAAAAAAATTTTATAAAAAAAAAAATGCCATAAAGACGATATAACTTTTGCGCAAACCAATCAATATATGCTTATTGTATTGAAGAATACATATCGGCCTAAGCTGAGGAAGACATTTGTTTTTTTATATTTTTTGGGGGGATATTTATTATAGCAAAAAGTAAAAAATATTGCTTTTTTTTCAAAATTGTCACTCTTTTTTTGTTTATAGCGCAAAAAATGTTAACCATAGAGGTGAACAAATACCACCAAAAGAAAGCTCTATTTGTGGGGGAAAAAAAGACTTAAATTTTGTTTGGGTACAGCTTTGGGTAAAATGGCCTGGTCATTAAGGGGGGAAATCCTTCTAGGGCTGAAGTGGTTAAATCATAGAATAAATGTTAAACTGTACCTGTTTATTGTAAAATTTGTGTTTGCTTTTTTCTGCATGGGTGCTCAATTTTAGGTCAAACTTGGGATAAGCAGTTTACAGGGGGATCGGGAGCGCATACTACGTGGGGGGTGGGGGCTGGCAGCAGGGCACAGTAAATAGGATCTGGACACCTGGGATCAGAGCAATTTACATGGGCTTAGGGCCCATGGGATCAGAGCACCTTACATGGGCTTAGGGCCCATGGGATCAGAGCACCTTACATGGGCTTAGGGCCCATGGGATCAGAGCACCTTACATGGGCTTAGGGCACATGGGATCAGAGCACCTTACATGGGCTTAGGGCCCATGGGATCAGAGCACCTTACATGGGCTTAGGGCACATGGGATCAGAGCACCTTACACAGGCTTAGTGCACATGGGATCAGAGCACCTTACACAGGCTTAGGGCACATGGGATCAGAGCCCATGGGATTAGGGTACCTTACATAAGCATAGGACAAATGGCAGGGCAGTGGTTATTTAATTTGCAGAGCTAATTAGGGAAGTGGCTGTGATGAGTCCTCTTTTGCCACGCTTCCAGACAGCCCCTCCCCCAATTCTCCCTTTCTGTCCATCCTGGATTGATGCAACATACAAGCACCCGGGATGGACTTACTTGTTTAGATGAGGGGATGTTACCTGTTAGCTGCCTGTGACTGATGAGTGGATTGCCACCAAATATTTATATCTTTCTCCAGCATGTATTACTGGCAATAAACCTCCTCTTAGAAATATACAGTATATTCATAATTCAATAGTATTGTTTCTTTTTGCTCTGTCTGCTGGGGACACTACATAGCAACAAGCAAAAGCTTTTCCCCATAACTAAGTCTCCACGGTACCCAAATCCAAGCTTTTCCTGCACCCACAGTCTTCACTGCACCCACAGTCTTCACTGCATCCACAGTCTGAACCTCTGCAGTTTCTGCTGCATCTACAGTCTGAATTTTTGCAGTCTTTACTGCATCAACGGTATAGGTTCCTACTGCATTTGTGCTGCATTTGCAGCCTCTACTGTGCCAATTCTGCAACCACGGCCTCAAGCTACCACTGCAACACCTCTGCACCAACAGCCTCGAGTCTTGGCTTTACCTTCTCTGCAACTGTAGCTTTGCTGCACCTCCTCTGCACCTGCAGCCTTAAGTCTTTGTTGTGCCTCCTCTGCCCTCACAGCTTTAAGCCTGTTCTGCACCTTCTCTGCACTCACAGCCTCAAACCCTGTTGCCTTATTCTATATGTCTCTCTAACTCTTTGATTCCTTGTTATCCAGCACCTACTTGGCATTGGCAGTAGCCAGCAGCTATGACCAAACTGTCGTGGGAAATGGCGGGTCCCTGGCAGAACATCAGCTACCGCTTAGATTCCACTTGCAGAGAAAGCCATCTTGATCTGTGACAATGGATATAGAAAATAGTGGTAACCCCTGTTTAGAACAGTGTACCTTGATGATATACAGGCAAATATTTCACTTTAATCCAAATTCTGTGGTACCACCACTTATTACATTTTATAACACTGGGGCAATTCAGCTAACAGGTCCAATATATTTTTTTTGTTGGTTCTCCTGTCCTTTGTAGATCTGCAGTAGCCCAAGATAACTTTGCCCTGTCACATTACAATGATTAGTCTGAACACATTTTGTGTAATTAGGCTTATTTACCAAAAAAAAAATTCAAAGAATGATTGCACAAAATGATGCATGACGTAAAGAAATTGCCCTGGGTTACTGTGTACCCCTTGCTATGGTAATGTGAGTTATATATAAAATAGGTACAAAAATATTTACAAGACCAGACACCAATGTGCGTGGTGCAGTCATTTATAGTAATCAATGTGCATGTCATGACACTGTCTGTATATTAATAATGCATTTTGTTAAATGTTATTATTCTAGGACAACCGAAGCTGGAGATAAATGGCATTACTTAGAGACTTTACCTCACATATACTGTATGACTTTTGTATTATTATATAATAAAGTTCAAGTCAATAATTCTGAAAATAAATAATACATAAAGTTTCAAAATGAATGAACAGATACAAAGGGAACTGTGTCACCAGAGTGTTAAGATCAATATTTTATAGTTACTTGTCTTTTTCATTGTAGAATACATTGATCCGTACTGGGCAGTAGTGGAACCTTTTGACTTCTGATTGCTTAAGATCCTTTATTATGTGAGAAGTCAGTTTCTGGGTCTGGGCACAACTACATTATTTCTATGCATCTGCGCCAAAAAAATAAGGCTTTAGGGCATGTAAAAAATAGAAAGATGGAGGAGCAGTTGTATTAGTAGAGGTGCCACTAAAATTCTTAATTACCTATAGACTTGCAGCACTATATAGGTTTGGCTCTACAGTAGGTGCATCCAATTACATAATTTCTCACCTACTCTTTGGCATTATACCTAAAGCCAAGCGTGTTAGTCTATTCTTCTCTTTTAAACTATGCCACTGGGTCTTCCAGTGCTATTTGAACTGTATTTACTACTAGCATGTAGCTTCTTTAGTAATCTCCCTACATAGTGGTCACAAAGAGTGTTGAGGCTAGGAGGTCACATGGCAAGCTTGAGTTGTCAACAAGGTATGAAATCCAAGATTTATGCTCTGGTGGAGCCTGACATGGTACTGTTTAAGAACCTCAACACTGCTCCATCAGTAGATGCCAGGATTGAAAGTAAAGAGCCCACAATATTAGATAATGCACAACTGACACAAACAGGACCATCAACTGAGAGATGTAGAGGAACACAAGGATCAAAGGATAGAAGTGTAATAGGGAGCAGAAGTATGGAAAACATCTGAGAGGGGGTAGTAGGAATAGAAGGTGTATTTAGAGAGTATGTCTGCCAATAGGAACACCTTTTGGGGTGACATTTGGCCTAGAAGACATGTTTTCTCTTACTTTCTGTTGGGTTTCTGGATCAGGAAGGGACAGGAAATCTCCCCATCGGGATACAGACATGGTAACCACCCCCTACCCCTCCAAAAAAAAAAAAGAGGGTTTAAACCTTTTACTATTGTGTAGCTTTAGATACCCTGTCTCTCAAAGCAATGCCCTTTACATGTACATGCTACATGCAGGACTAAACATTTTTAAACATGTAATCCTTTTTAGAACCAAGGACAATATATTTCCCTCACTCTCAAAATCTTAAATGCTAGGAAATTAGAGGCGCATTTTAATCGATTACTGTTTTTAAGCTGCACAGATTGCTTTGTGTGGAACAAAAACCTCACACCTAAAAGATATGTAAATATATGTGATATTTTTAAAGCTTCCACATGCTTCTCTGTTAGCGCCTCTGTGTGATATTAAATTTAACGAGACTTCCTCTTCTTTTCAAGATACCCAGGTGAGTATCCCTGCCAGGAGTAAAGGAGAAGACAGTTATAATAGAAAGGAATGAACAATAATTGCCATGATTTTGTTGAAATCTAATAAGGATAATTACCTTTCATGCAAATGAGCAGAAGCAATGCAGACCGTTAATGGGTAATGATGATTTGAATACTAAAAATAATAATGTGCCATTATTAAGATGTGCTGCTGTACAACACTAGCATTTCCCTGTGTTTTCATACAAGTTTGTAACCTCTTCATTGCGTGGGTGGATTTCACTCCGATCCACCTTCTCTTTTATCTCATCGACAGACCTGACACAATGCTTCTCCTACGCGCTGGAGATGAGTATACTGGAATGTTTTTCATGGTTTAAAACCCTCTGATGCACAGCACACACATATTTTTTAAAAAGTGAGTTTGAAAAGTTTTAGTACATAAAGATCACTCCTTAGTCTGCTAAATTGTATGTAACACATGTGTCATTCAATCCCTGCTACATTATATACAGTGTGTGTGTGTGTGTGTATATCTATATATATATATATAGAGATATATATATAGATATACAATATCTCACAAAAGTGAGTACACCCCTCACATTTTTGTAAATATTTTATTATATCTTTTCATGTGACAACACTGAAGAAATTACACTTTGCTACAATGTAAAGTAGTGAGTGTACAGCTTGTATAACAGTGTAAATTAGCTGTCCCCTCAAGATAATTCAACACACAGCCATTAATGTGTAAACTGCTGGCAACAAAAGTGAGTACACCCCTAAGTGAAAATGTCCAAATTGGGCCCAAAGTGTCAATATTTTGTGTGGCCACCATTATTTTCTAGTACTGCCTTAACCCTCTTTGGCATGGAGTTCACCAGAGCTTCACAGGTTGCCACTGGAGTCCTCTTCCACTTCTCCATTATGACATCACAGAGCTGGTGGATGTTAGAGACCTTGTGCTCCTCCACCTTCCGTTTGAAGATGCCCCGCAGATGCCCAATAGGATTTAGGTCTGGAGACATGCTTGACCAGTCCATCACCTTTACCATCAGCTTTTTTTAGCAAGGCAGTGGTCGTCTTGGAGGTGTGTTTGGGGTTGTTATGTTGGAATACTACCCCGCGGCCCAGTCTTCGAAGTGAGGGGAATCATGCTCTGCTTCACTATGCCACAGTACATGCTGGCATTAATGGTTCCCTCAATGAACTGTAGCTCCCCAGTGCCAGCAGCAATTAGGCAGCCCCAGACCATGACACTCCCACCACCATGCTTGACTGTAGGCAAGACACACTTGTCTTTGTACTCCTCACCTGGTTGCCGCCACACACACTTGACACCATCTGAACCAAATAAGTTTATCTTGGTCTCATCGGACCACAGGACATGGTTCCAGTAATCCATGTCCTCAGTCTTCTTGTTTTCAGCAAACTGTTTGCGTTTTCTTGTGCATTGAGCTTTCTACTGGTCACCGTGCTCCAGCTCAGTTTCAGGGTCTTGGCAATCTTCTTAAAGCCTAGGCCATCTTTATGTAGAGCAACAATTCTTTTTTTCAGATCCTCAGATAGTTCTTTGCCATGAGGTGCCATGTTAAATGTATGAGTGAGTGAGAGTGATACCACCAAATTTAGCACACCTGCTCCCCATTCACACCTGAGAACTTGTAACATGTGCCATGACACCGCTGAGGGAAAAGGGCTAATTGAGCCCAATTTGGACATTTTCACTTAGAGGTGCACTTTTGTTGCCAGCGGTTTAGAAATGAATGGCCGTGTGTTGAATTATTTTGAGGGTCAGCAAATTTATACTGTTATACAAGCTTACACTGTTACACAAGCTGTATGTGAGGGGTGTACTCACTTTTGTGAGATATGTGTGTGTATATATATATATATATATATATATATATATATATAAAATATACAATCAATGGCTACTTTATTAGGTACACCTTGCTAGTACCTTTTACAGAACTTTTTTTGTTTTTCAGAACTGCCTCACATCTTTGTGGCATAGATTCAACAAAGTGTTGGAAACATTCCTCAGAGAGTTTTATCCATATTGACATTATAGCATCACGCAGTTGGTGCAGTGCTGTGCGGCTGCACATCTATGATGCAAATCTCCCATTCCACAACATCCCAAAGGTGCTCTTTTGGATTGAGATCTGATGACTGTGAAGGTCACTGGATTGCATACATTTTGTCTGTAAAAAATATATAAAAGGGCAACTATGATCTGATGTTAAAAGAGAAGTATGGGTTTTTATTTTTTTTTCAGATTCATACTTACCTAGGTGGATGCAGCATGTTCCCTGGCGTCTCTGCACTGAGAACCGAACGATCGAACATCGCTGATGGCTCGGTTCTCTCAGCTTCCCCAGCAGAGAGCTGCTGCCTGTCAGTCAGCAGCTCTCCTGCTCTGCTCCTCCATGCTCACTGGAGCGCTGGGTGAAATCCCGTACGGATATGTCCTACCTGTTTTTTGGCCACCAGAGGGCGTGCGCCCACTGCACGGTGGGGGACCTGATGCACGTGGCCGGTGGGCACGATCACCTCCGGCCACGCCTGATCTCGCGCACCAGAGCCAGCACAGGGATTTGTGTGTGTAAACACACAAATCTCTGTGCTGTCAGAGGAGAGGAGCCATATCGTTTCTTTCTACAAAGTAGGAAAAACTATATGGCTCCTCTCCTTGTCACTCACATCCACACACATTTAACCCCTTGATTGCCCCCTAGTGTTAACCCCTTCCAGTGACATTTACACTGTAATCAGTGCATTTTTATAGCACTGATCGCTGTATAAATGCCAATGGTCCCAAAAAAAGTGTCAAAAGTTTCTGATCTGTCCGTGGCAATGTCGCAGTACTGCTGAAAATCACAGGTCACCACCATTGCTAGTAAAAAAAAATATATAAAAATAAAAAATGCCATAAATCTTTCCCATAGATTGCATATGCTATAACTTTTGCGCAAACCAATCAATTGGTAAAAAATGTTACCAAAAATATGTAGAAAAATTTATATTGGCCTAAACTGATGAAGAAATTTAAAAAAAAAAAAAACTTTCGGGGATATGTATTATAGCAAAAAATATAAAATATATTTATTTTTTTAAATTGTCGATATTTTTTTGTTTTTCACGCAAAAAATAAAAAAAAAGCAGGGGTGATCAAATACCACCAAAAGAAAGCTCTATTTGTGGGAAAAAAAGGACGCAAATTTTGTTCAGGTACATCATTGAACGACCGCGCAATTGTCAGTTAAAGCGACGCAGTGCTTGTAAAAAGTGCTCTGGTCAGGAAGGGGGTAAAATCTTCTGGGGCTTAATCGGTTAGATAAATATGACATTTTAATCATTATCCAGTTTCATTTCTATGCCTCATTTAACGTCCCAAAAAAAAAAACTTTTTTAAAAAGTTTTTGCTTCTTGATGGGGTTGCAGCCTCCTGTTACATGATTCTGTGCTCTGAAACCACCAGAGTTTGTAGATAGACTATAATAGGCTCCAAGAGAAGATAGTGCTGGAACAATTGCCTGCATTATGGAAAGCTCAGGTGCATTGTTAACTAAAAAATATTTAAGATTAAGTATTAAAATTTAAATATTTAGATATTAAGGCCTCTTGCACGCAGGTAATTTTGCCACACTCGTTTTTGCTGCACGTTGTACCACATTTGTTGTGCATTTTTGCATTCCATGTTTGGGGTTCCATTAGAAATTCCTGAAACGCGCAGATTTGAACAGAGCCAACCGAGAAAGTGGTGTTGCCCTCGTATCTGTGCTGTCAGGTAGAGGAATATGAATCACAAAGATAGCAAAACAGAATTACAAATTCTATTGGCAGCTAAAACAGTCCACATACATGTATTCCAAACATGTATTTATCTTTTTGCCTGGAATTCAGCTTTATGATCTTGCTTTCATCCCCCCGTTGCTTGCACTGTCACTACCTGCATGCAATATCTGTACTGAAGGCATAAAATGAACTAGAGACGGTAATTATAGGGAAAGAGCATTATACACATGATATGATGTAGCCTTACTTGCTCTCTTCCCTACTCTCACAGTTCATTCATTTTATCACCTAATTTTCTACTTTGAAAAGTATTCAATTTAGAAGGTCAAACACATTTAAGCAATCTTTCTCGTGTAGCTGGCTTTTGTTAGAAAAATTAAATCTCTCCGTAATGCAATCATTTTAGAAATTTGTTCATGGCTGTGAATTTTGCCTCTCCCCAAAACAAGGAAGCCAATGACATGTATCAGTAGCACCGTGGAGAGATATTAACTATGTAACTATGTAACTATATATTACTGCTGGTTAGCCTGTTGTTGCTTTGGAAACACAAGAGGACATTTTGCTAAATTAGTAAAAAATGAATGAGAAATGGTTAGGCAGAGACAGAAAAAAAGGGTTATAATTAGCACTGCGGTTTATTTTAAAAAAATGGTACCCTGTATTTCCTATTCAAAGTCTTTTGTCTGTAACACTTGTATGCAAAATAAAAAATACAATAAACTTGTTTCATTCATTTATTATAAAGCAATGCTTCAAAGAAGATATTACATTTACCAGAATAAAAATTTAATATTAAAATGACAGGATGGCAGTCATCTGTATCCTTGCGTATCAGGATATTTTTGTGAGCTACAACAGTACTTTCATGGAAAGTAATATCACTCCCAAGCAACTGTGCATGATAATTTAGAGCAGTGTTCTCCAAACTGCAGCCCTTTACTTGGCTTTGTCCGACCCTTGGGGCACTATTCCTCCCACTGCCAAAAATGACAGGGCAATCATTTCTGCACTGACAACACCAATAGGGCACTATTCCTCCCACCGACACCAATGATGGGGCACTAATAACTCCTCTAATACCAAATATTGGACATTATTTCCTCCTACTGGCCATGCTCTGGCCCCCCTAAAGTCGAAAGCACAGTAAACTGGCCGTTAGTTTAAAAAGTTTGGAGACCCCCTGATTTAGAGGCTGGTTTTTGTCCTGCTGAACAGTCAATCCCTGGATGGGTCCTAATGACCTTTTAGGTGACCACTGGGTAAGAAACATACTCACAGCTCTTTACTTTACTTACTGAAAATATCCACTTCCTCAGGTTTCCATCCCCATGAAACTCCAACTCTTTGTCATGGGGAAGCCTTACTAGAACATTTAACTACGTACAGCCGCAAAAAACACTTGTCATGGTACATGACAAGTACAAGTACATGGTTGGTCGATAATGGAAAGAACAGTCATGACAGGGGCACCCACAACACTTGGTCCTAAATATAGTTACTCTATCTGCAGTTGCTATAGCCAAGGCATAAGCCTTAGCTTTTTGGCTCTTTTGAAAAGAAATTTTAGTTCACTTCTTACCTGTGTCAACCTACAATGTAGATTGTTAAATTATAAATGTCTGAGCAGATACTAGGTATTGTCAACATTCCCATCGCGCATGCTCCTGAACATAGGCTCGTCAATAGCGCATGCTCCAGCAACTACCAGCTGGAAACTGGGCTCATTACAGATCAACAAACATATTCGCCAGCACACCACGGATCAATAAAGATTGTCCGAAGCTTTTATTGTAGAAAGATCACATTACAATGACTAAATGCAACGTTTCGGATATGCACAGGACACCTTCATCAGGCATGTGACCATCACATGCCTGATGAAGGGGTTCTGCACTGCTCTGAAACATTGCACTTAGTCCTTGTGATGTGACCTCTCTGCAATAAAAGCTTTGGACGATATTTGATGATTTATTGTGTACATTGTTAAACGGATACTAGTTCCCAGGACAGTGAGCACTAGAGCACCCTCCAGCCCTGTTCATATCTGTAGATATTAGGTGTGTTGAAAGTGCATCGTGCATTTTAGATTGATTTCACCTGTTACCATCTAACTCCATCTAAAGTGTGTTTGCTGAAAAAAAAAAAAAAAGTATTTTAAAATTGGCAGATGTGAACAGAGTCATACTCACAATATTGTACCTGGAAATAGAACCATATCCAATGTCACATAATGGCAGCCTCCAGCACAGCTTATCCTGAAACACTGAAATCAATCAGAACCTGTTTCTTTTGGTGTACCCAGACGAGGAACATTTGCCTTTACACCGTACCCAAGTATCATTGTCTCCACTCCCCCGCTGGTCTGTGCTCACATTGTGCGGGGCCTGGCATGGCATGCCATCACCTCTTCCAGCCAGACAACATTGACCCCTGTGTTTGTGCAATGTGAGTGCTTAGTGGTCCACCCTTCAATGGTCTAGCTACAGTAAATTAATTCAGATTGCTTGCTAGGGGTTACTACAACTCACCATTACTATTTGTGCTATATTACCGAATACGCCAATTTCTTGTATATGGAAGAATAACATCAATAATGCTTAGTAGCACAAAGCAATCTACGATAAGCTATCAATAGTGAGCCAAGCTGATATTTGATTGTGTTACCTTTTTGCAAGGAATTGTCAATAAACATGCAATGTCACCCAAACACATTTGGAACCAAATTCTTCTGTTCCCCTTTCCTCCTCGGTGGTCCCCTTTTATTGGCCTGTTGGACAGAAATGTATTTTAAAAATGTACTATTTAACTACCAAAAGTGCTATAAGCTTTTATTCAACCTCCAACTTATTCAGTTTATTTTAAAAAGCCAGTTTAATGGAAACTTCATAGTCTGCTTTTTTTTTTTAACAGAACCATTTTATTTAACAAATCATTGACAATGACATTTGACCCTTTTGGGGTGGCCAACCCCTAAATATACACCATATAAGATACAGTCCCAACAACTGGAAACCCAAAAAAAAGGTGTGTAGTTTCAACCAATATTAGGCAACACTCTGCTCCCTATAGCTAACATGTATACATTTGAGGATAGAAGATAAAGGGAGGGGAAGGGGGGATGAGGAAAGAAAAAAGTGAAAGGAAGGGGGGAAGGGGGGGGAGGAGCGCTGAGGAATAGGACAACCAGGTTGCGTACACACCATCTTAAAAGCATTTACCGTAACATTAGCAATTAGCCACATGCCTCTATCCATTTTTACCAAACTTTATTACATTTCCCTGGGCATTGTCTGCTCTCATACGTAATTCTATATAGGGTATAGGGGAAGGACTTAGTTAACTGTTTGTAGCCAAGAGGTGCGGGTAGGGGGTTTCACAGATTTTCATCTAAAATAAATTTCTCTTCTTGCATAAAAGAGAGTAAAGTTTAGGCAGAGCTTAATATATCTTCTTCTGTGTCCTTGAAGTGACTCAGTAGGTACATTTGTGTCACAGACATCATCCAGAGATGTAGCCACCGCTTCCCAGTAAGGGCAAAGTTTGGGACAGGACCAGATCAGATGCCAAAAAGTGCCAGTCTAGTGCACCCCAGATCTACCTGAGAGTATATATGGGTCTCTGTGGGGTATAATATGCCATATGGAGGATCTTTAGTTGTATGAACCTGTCTTTTGCTGCTATCATAGAAGGAACAAAAGAGGAAATGCAGTCCTCCCACACCTCTTCTCTAATGGCCGGGATGTCTGCCCTCCACTTGTCTAGTGAATGAGTCTCGTTTAGTGTCATAGTGTAGGCCATGTTCAAATACAGATAAAGGGTGGATAGAGGTTTCCCCATTACCCATGAGGTCAGAAGGCATTCAATGGAGTCTGACTCAAGGACCACAGGCTCTGGAAACTGAGCCCCGATGGCATGCCGTAATGGCCACTATCTAAATTCGAAGGATCTAGTCACCGAATATAAGTGCCTCATTTCCTGAATGGACATGAGTTTACCATCCACAATTACGTGTTTCAGAGTGGTGATTCCCCTCTAGGCCCAAAGCAAAGAGTCCAGGGTAGTATATAAGTGAGGAAGCAGAGGGTTGCCACATAGAGGAGTATGCAGAGAGACATGAAGAGGCTTCCTGTATATTGCTCTAGCTCTCTGCCAAACCCTTATTGTAGTTTTCATAGGAACTGTCACTAACGGATGAGCGCTAGCTCCCCGGAACACAAAATTACTCAAAGCTGCATATGAGCCCAGTATAGTCACCTCCAGCTGCGCAGCTGGGTTTTGTCTGGGCTGGGATGACCACCAGCGCACCGTGACAAGGACGCCCGCCCAGTAATAAACATGGTCTGCTTTAATGGAGTATGGCAGAGGTGTGTTGTTTACCTATATACTTTACGTTAAATGGTATCCCTTTTTCTTTTTTACAACAGTAAAATCATTCCTCTTTCTACATATCACAATGTACCGTAAACTAGCTAAATGTGTCAAACTGATACCTTTGTGTAGCCTGTTCCCACAATAATGAAATTCTATACTGTCTACACAGTGATATCGTTTCCACATGACTTATTAGTTTTGTACAACTTCAGCCAAAAGGGTGTAATGTGCCATTTGGACATGACATGACCAAACTAGCTCAGTCTAAAAGTCAAGTTTACTGATATATTAACCACTTGCCGACCGCCCCATGTAGATATACGTCGGCAGAATGGCACGTACAGGCAGAATCACGTACCTGTACGTGACATTCTTCCGGCGGTTGGGGGGTCCGATCGGACCCCCCTCCGCCGGCGGGGACGGTCGGCATCGCTTCAGGAGCGATCCGGGACGAGGGGACGGCCAGTGGTTTCTGGCCACCCCCTCGCGATCGCTCCTGGCGAATGAAAAGCTTCCCCTTCCTGTCTATTGTATAGACAGGAAGGCGGAAGTGATGTCACGCTCGGTGCGCCGGTCTATGTGACCGGAGACGCCGAGCGGCGAACATGTACAGGTTAGTGCACAACACTACACTGACACCAGTACAGTTAGGCACATATTCCACCCCCCTGTCACCCCCTGATCACCCCCCAGATCACCCCCTCCCCCCCCAGTCACAGTGTCACTAATTGCAGTGATCATTTATTTACTGATCACTGCATTTAGTGTCAGTGTGACTGTAATAACTGTCAGGGCAGTTAGTTTTAGGTCCTAGGTAGCCCCCTACCCCCCCCTAATAAAGGTTTAACCCCTTGATTGCCCCTAGTTAACCCCTTCACCCCCTTTTGCCAGTGTCACTAAGCGATCGTTTTTCTGATCGCTGCATTGTGTCGCTAGGTAACCATTTTTTTTTTTTTTAACCGCCATGTTTTATATAGGTTCATAAATAGTTTTATAGGTCAGGTACCCCCATATTACAACCTAAATAAAGGTTTTAACCCCCTGATTGCCCCTAGAGTTAACCCTTTCACCAGTAATCACCGTATAACTGTCACTGGTGACGCTGGTTAGCCAGTTAGTTATTTCGTTATTTAGGTTCCCCGTCAGGTTTTTATATAGCGTCAGGTACCCCCATATATTACCTAATAAAGGTTTTAACCCCCTGATTGCCCCTAGTTAACCCTTTCACCCCCTTTTGCCAGTGTCACTAAGCGATCGTTTTTCTGATCGCTGCATTAGTGTCGCTAGGTAACCAGTTTTTTTTTTAGGTTAACCGCCATGTTTATATAGGTTCATAAATAGGTTTATAGGTCAGGTACCCCCATATTACAACCTAAATAAAGGTTTTAACCCCCTGATTGCCCCTAGAGTTAACCCTTTCACCAGTGATCACCGTATAAAATGTCACTGGTGACGCTGGTTAGCCAGTTAGTTATTTCGTTATTTAGGTTCCCCGTCAGGTTTTTATATAGCGTCAGGTACCCCCATATATTACCTAATAAAGGTTTAACCCCCTGATTGCCCCTAGTTAACCCTTTCACCCCCTTTTGCCAGTGTCACTAAGCGATCGTTTTTCTGATCGCTGCATTAGTGTCGCTAGGTAACCAGTTTTTTTTTTGTATTACTGTTACGGGTGACGCTGGTTAGTTAGCTTGTTTTTTATACTGTCAGGGCACCCGCCATTTATTACCCAATAACGGTTTAACCCCCTGATCGCCCGGCGGGTGATATCAATTAGGTTTTAGGGTCAAATAAGGTCTGCGTCGCCCCAGGTTAGTGCCAGTACCGCAAACACCCACGCGCAAAGCATACACCTCCCTTAGTGGTATAGTATCTGAACAGATCAATATCTGATCTGATCAGATCTATACTAGCGTCCCAGCAGTTTAGGGTTCCAAAAAAACGCATTGTTAGCGGGATCAGCCCAGATACCTGCTAGCACCTGCGTTTTCCCCCTCCGCCCAGCCCAGCCCAGCCCACCCAAGTGCAGTATCGATCGATCACTGTCACTTACAAAACACTAAGCACACATAACTGCAGTGTTCGCAGAGTCAGGCCTGATCCCTGCGATCGCTAACATTTTTTTTGTGGTAGCGTTTTGATTCAGTCGCTAACAGTCAGGAGCTTTTTTACCTGTGAATCTCAAAAAAAAAAAAAAAAAACAAAAATAGTTGTCGTTTTATTGTTCTCTCTCTCTCTCTATTGTTGCTCTTTTTTTACTCCATTCTATTCTGCAATGTTTTATTATGTTTTATCATGCTTGCTTTTCAGGTATGTAATTTTGTTTACTGTGTTTTAGTGTTAAGCATTTTTTTGTTTTCAGGTGCGCCATTCAGTTGCAGCGCGGATTTATTTATCTTGACAGCAACAGCGTTTGCTCCCACGATACATAAAGCCGCGACTCCAACACTGTAGGAGGTGATTTCACCACCACAGTTAAAAAAAAGAGCATATGTGCCGAAGCATGGGGGCAGCAGGGGGGGCGGAGGAGCGATTGGCTCCTAATGCCACGTACATACGGTCGAAATTCCGACCGTGTGTACACGGCATAACTTTTGCGGGAGGATGCCCCCATGCATCGGCATATATAAATGGTGCATGTATGCCCATCATTAGAAGTGGGTGGATGAAGGGAGGTATTCTAATGGTGGGCATACCCACCAATCAATCTCTTTTTTTTCGTTCAGCCAAGAGGCTGCATGAAAAAAAAAAAGATTACAATATATGTCCAGTATGTTGCTGGACTTTGAATGGTTATACCAGAATGATGCCTGCAGGTTTAGGTATCATCTTGGTATCATTCTTTTCAGCCAGTGATCGGCTTTCATGTAAAAGCAATTCTAGCGGGTAATTAGCCTCTAGACTGCTTTTACAAGCAGTAGGAGGGAATGTCCCCCCTCCCGGATATAAACCGCGCCATTGGGAAATTGGGAAAGCATTTTATCACACCAATCTTGGTGTGGTCAGATGCTTTGAGGGCAGAGGAAAGATCTAGGGTCTAATAGACCCCAATTTTTTCAAAAAAAGAGTACCTGTCACTGCCTATTGCTATCATATGGGATATTTACATTCCCTGAGATAACAATAAAAATCATAACAAAGAAAAAAAATGGAAGGAACAGTTTAAAAATAGAATAAAAAAGCTAAATAAATAAAAAAAAAACTAAAAAAAAAAAAAAAAAAAAAGCACCCCTGCCCCCCCTTCTCTTGCGCAAAGGCGTACACAAGCGTTGGTCTGGCGTCATATGTAAACAGCAATTGCAGCATGCATGTGAGGTATCACCGCGAAGGTCAGATCGAGGGCAGTAATTTTAGCAGTAGACCTCCTCCGTGAATCTAATGTGGTATCATGTAAAGGCTTTTAAAGGCTTTTAAAAATGTATGTAGTTTGTCGCCACTGCGTGTTTGTGCGCAATTTTAAAGCATGTCGTGTTTGGTATCCATGTACTCGGCCTAAGATCATATTTTTTATTTCATCAAAAATTTGAGCAATATAGTGTGTTTTAGTGCATTAAAATAAAAAAAAGTGTATTTTTTCCACAAAAAATGCGTTTGAAAAATCGCTGCGCAAATACTGTGTGGAAAAAAAAAATGCAACACCCACCATTTTAATCTGTAGGGCCTTTGCTTTAACAATATATATAGTGTTTGGGGGTTCAACGTAATTTTCTTGCAAAAAAAAAATATGTTTTCATGTAAACAAAAAGTGTCAGAAAGGGCTTTGTCTTCAAGTGGTTAGAAGAGTGGGTGACGTGTGACATAGGCTTCTAAATGTTGTGCATAAAATGCCAGGACAGTTCAAACCCCCCCCAAATGACCCCATTTTGGAAAGTAGACACCCCAAGCTATTTGCTGAGAGCAATGTTGAGCCCATTAAATATTTTTTTTTTTTGTCCCAAGAGATTGAATAATGAAAAAAAAAAAATATATATATTTTTTTTACAAAAAGTTGTCACTAAATGATATATTGCTCAAACATGTCATGGGCATATGTGGAAATACACCCCAAAATACATTCTGTTGCTTCTCCTGAGTACGGGGATACCACATGTGTGGGACTTTTTGGGAGCCTAGCTGCGTACGGAACCCCAAAAACCAATCACCGCCTTCAGGCTTTCTAAGGGAGTAATTTTTTTATTTCACTTCTCACTGCCAATCACAGTTTCGGAGGCCATGGAATGCCCAGATGGCATAAAACCCCCCAAAATGACCCCATTTTGGAAAGTAGACACCCCAAGCTATTTGCTGAGAGGTATTGTGAGTATTTTGCAGATGTCGCTTTTTGTCACAAAGTTTTGAAAATTGAAAAAAGAAAAAAAAAAATTTTTTTTCTTTACTTTCTTCATTTTCAAAAACAAATGAGAGCTGTAAAATACTCACCATGCCTCTCAACAAATAGCTTGGGGTGTCTACTTTCCAAAATGGGGTCATTTGGGGGGGTTTTGTGCTATTTTGGCATTTTATGGCCTTCGAAACTGTGATAGGTAGTGAGGAGTGAAATCAAAAATTTGCACCCTTAGAAATCCTGAAGGCGGTGCTTGGGTTTCGGGGCCCCGTACGCGGCTAGGCTCCCAAAAAGTCCCACACATGTGGTATCCCCATACTCAGGAGAAGCAGCAAAATGTATTTTGGGGTGCAATTCCACATATAACTATGGCATGTGTGAGCAATATATCATTTAGTGACAACTTTTTGAAGAAAAAAAAATTCTTTTTTATTTTTGTCTTTATTCAATCACTTGGGACTAAAAAAAAAAATATTCAATGGGCTCAACATGCCTCTCAGCAAATAGCTTGGGGTGTCTACTTTCCAAAATGGGGTCATTTGGGGGGGTTTTGTACTTCTCTGCCATTTTAGCACCTCAAGAAATGAAATAGGCAGTCATAAATTAAAAGCGGTGTAAATTCCAGAAAATGTACTCTAGTTTGTAGACGCTATAACTTTTGCGCAAACCAATAAATATACGCTTATTGGCATTTTTTTTACTAAAGACATGTGGCTGAATACATTTTGGCCCAAATGTTTGACTAAAATTGAGTTTATTAGATTTTTCTTATAACAAAAAGTAGAAAATCTCTTTTTTTTTCAAAATTTTCGCTCTTTTTCCGTTTATATCGCAAAAAATAAAAATCACAGAGGCAATCAAATACCATCAAAAGAAAGCTCTATTTGTGGGAAGAAAAGGACGCAAATTTCGTTTCGTTACAAAATTGCATGACCGCACAATTACCAGTTAAAGTAGTGCAGTGCGAAATTGAAAAAAGACCTCTGGTCCTTAAGCTGACAATTGGTCCGGGGCTGAAGTGGTTAAAGGAACAATCTTAATGTTTTAACCACTTCAGTACTGCCCATAGTCATATGATGTCCGCAGGAGGGATCTCCCATCCTGCGATTGCCCGGTAACAGAGCCGAGACGTGGATCTGTGTGTGTAGACAGTGACATTTATAAAGTAATCAATGCTTTTTTTATAGCACTGATCGCTGTATAAATGTGAATGGTCCCAAAATGGTGTCAAAAGTGTCCGATATGTCCGCCGCAATATCATAGTCACGATAAAAATCACAGATCGCCGCCATTACTAGTAAAAAAAAACTAGAAAAGAAAAAAATAATAAAAATGCCATATAACTATCCCCAATATTGTAGACACTATAGCTTTTGCGCAAACCAATCTATATATGCTTATTGCGATTTTTTTTTACCAAAAATATGTAGAAGAATACATATCGGCCTAAACTGAGGGGAAAAAAAAAAATATATAGCAAAGAGTAAAAAATATTGTGTTTTTTTTTTTTCAAACGTGCCGCTCTTCTTTTGTTTATAGCGCAAAAAATAAAAACCGCACAGATGATCAAATACCACCAAAAGAAAGCTCTATTTTTGGGGAAA
>CM053029.1:221625129-221716223 GCA_028564925.1 Lithobates sylvaticus
GGGTTCGGCCGAACTTCGGAAAAAAGTCCGGGTTCGGGACCGAACTTGACCCGAACTTGACCCCAAACCCCATTGAAGTCAATGGGGACCCGGACTTTTGAACACTAAAATGGCTGTAAAAAGGTCATGGAAAGGGCTAGAGGGCTGCAAATGGCAACAAAATGTTGTTAAGAGCATGGCAAGTGATCTGCAAACAAATGTGGATAGGGAAATAACTTAAAATAACATAAAAAAAAAAAAAAAATGCTGGAGGCCCCCTTCTCAGAAGAAGAGGTACAGGAAGTCATTAAGAACCTCAGAAACTCAACGGCATGATGCCGCACATATGGTGGGAATACCCCAGAATACGCACTTTATGGAAAAAATTATTCAATTTAATGGATAAGATAGTGGGGAAATAAAATACTTGGAAATTAAAAAAAAAATGAAAAAATTATAATCTTGACCTAGGAGGACGAAATTCAAATGGGCTTAGGAGGTTGAGGTGGCGGTGGATGTGGCGGTGTAGGTGGTAGCGGCGGTGGAGGAGGACGAGGTAGCCAACACTGGTTCAAAAATGCAACAATGGCTGGGTAAGGCTAGTGGTGAATGATGTGTCGAATTCTGTCCCCCTTCGCATAGTGTCCGCCCTGTACTGCGCTTGCTCAGTACGTAGGACAAGGGGATTTTGAAACTCTCCGAAGACGATGCGCGGTGACTCCAGGTTCAAGCCACATCATCTGAGGTTGAAGCCTAGCCAAGCGAGCCCGTGAGGGGCCCTGTTACTATGTGCTACCGTATGTCCACTTGGATGGTCGGGCTTGAACCTGCACTCACTTCGTAGGCGACGTTCATCTTTGAAGATTTTGTGAATCTCCTTGTCCTCCGTACTGCCAAGCACTGCACCTGTGCAGTAAGTGGTCGGACACTATCCGATAGCAAGACAGTTTTCGTCAGAACACCGGTATATGTGTCTATTCTGCACAAGGTACGGCCAAGTCCTGTGGGATCCATGCCTGGTTCATTTTAATGAACGTGAGCTTGTCCACATTGGCTCTGGACAGGCGGCTGCGCTTGTCTGTGATAACGCCCCCTGCCGTGCTAAATACACGTTCAGATAATACACTGGCGGCAGGGCAGGCCAACATCTCCAAGGCGTAAAGGGCAAGCTCAGGCCATGTGCCCAATTTGGAGACCCAGAAGTTGAAGGGGGCAGACCCGTCATGCAGTACGTGTACGCATGTGCACACATACTGCTCCACCATGTTGGTGAAATGCTGCCTCCTGCTAAGACGTTCCATCTCAGCTGGTGGTGCTGGTTGTTGTGGCGTGCCGACAAAGCTTTTCCACATTCCGGCTATGCTAACCCTGCCTTGCGAGGTGCTGGCGGTGCCCCGGCTGCGTTGGCGACCTCTTCCTCCTCCTCTGCCTTCGCCTTGTGCTTCCACCGTACCCCCGCTTCCAAGTGGGAATGCCACCAGCAGGGCGTCTACCAGCGTGCGCTTGTACTCGCGCATCTTACGATCACGCTCCAGTGAGGTAATTAAGGACGGCACGTTGTCCTTGTAATGGGGATCCAGCAGGGTGGCCACCCAATAATCAGCACCAGTTAAAATGTGGGCAACTCGGCGGTCGTTGCGGAGACACTGCAGCATGTAATCGCTCATGTGTGCCAGGCTGCCCAGAGGCAAGGAAAAGCTGTCATCTGTGGGAGGTGTATCATCTGTGTCCTCTGTATCCCCCCAGCCACGCACCAGTGATGGACATGAGCTGGTCTGGGTGCCACCCTGCTGTGAACATGGTTCCTCCTCCTCCATCTCCTCCTCATCCTCCACCTTGTCATCCTCCAGAACTGTGGCCTTGCTGCCAGACAATTGTGTACCTGGCGCTTGTTGGTGCAGGAACCCAGCCTCGTAGCCACTTATAAATGACTGCCCTGAAAGCCTTGGAAATGAACCCTCTTCCTCCTCCTCCTCCTCCTCCTCCTGTGCCACATCTTCTTCCATCATCGCCTTAAGAGTTTTTTCAAGGAGGCATAGAACTGGGATAGTAACGCTGAGAACGGCGTCAAGTTTAGCACATGCGCCAGGCAAGGGATGTGCGTCAAACCGGCAAGGCCCAGAGCTGCTACGAGATTTCGCCCATTATCGCACACCACCAGGCCGGGCTTGAGGCTCACTGCCACCAACCACTCATCGGTCTGTTGTTCCATGTCCCTCCACAACTCCTGCGCGGTGTGGGGTTTTTCCCTCAAACAGGAAAGTTTTAAAACTTTAGCCCTGGCTGTGCTGAAGTTGGTGGTAAAGGTGTTACGCTGACCGGATGAGGAGGCGGTAGAGGATGAGGAGGCGGAGTAGGAGGAGTTAGCAACAGGAGGCAAACTGAAGTGCCCTGCAATCCTCGTGGTGGAAGGACATGCGCCAAACTGCTATCCGCCTCAGGCCCAGCCGCCACTACATTTACCCAGTGTGCTGTTAGGGAGATATAACGTCCCTGACCGTGCTTACTGGTCCAGGCATCCGTAGTTAGGTGGACCTTGCCACAGATGGCGTTGCGCAGTGCACACCTGATTTTGTCCCCCACTTGGTTGTGCAGGGAAGGGATAGCTCATCTGGAAAAGTAGTGGCGGCTGGGCACGACCTACTGTGGGACAGCCAATGACATCAGCCTTTGAAAACTCTGCGTCTCCACCAGACGGAATGACAGCATTTCAAAGGCAAGCAATTTTGAAATACTGGCATTCAGGGCCAGGGATCGCGGGTGGCTAGGGGGGTACTTCCTCTTCCGCTCCAGTGTTTGGGAAATGGAGAGCTGAAAGCTTCCATGGGACATTGTGGAGATGGTTGGTGACCCAGGTGGTAGTGTTGCTGGCAGATCCTCTGTTTGCGGGTTGGCATGTGTCACTGTCACTACAGAGGTGGATGAAGAGGCCGAGACTGCAGCAGAAGAGGAAGCAGGAGGAGCCAGAGACCTTTCTTGGTTTTTGCGGTGTCTACTCCACTGCATCTTGTGCTTTGCACTTAGATGCCTGGTCATGCAGGTTGTGCTCAGGTTGAGAACGTTTATGCCTCGCTTCAAGCTCTGATTGTACAGCGTGCAAACCACTCGTGTCTTGTCATCAGGACATTGTCTGAAGCACTGCCACGCTAGGGAACTCCTTGCACCTGGCTTTGGTGTGCTCGGTCCCTTGCTGCGTTGGGCAGTAGCAGACGTACTGTCTAGGGGACGGACGCTCCGCTTTTGCACCCTGCTCCCTCTTCTGCTGTGCTGGTGGCTCTGTGCGACCACCGCCTCTTCCTCTGAACTACACTGGTCACCTGCATGACGTTGATTCCATGTGGGGTCAAGGACCTCATCGTCCTCCACATCATCTTCCACCCAAAAATCACCCCTGCCCTCCTTGTCGGTCTGCACAATGGCGAAAGCAGCAGCAGTTGACACCTGTGTTTCGTCATCATCCGAGACGTGCTGCGTTGGTCCTCCCATGTACTCATCATGAAACATAAGTGGTTGGGCATCGGTGCACACAATCTCTCCCTCTTCTGAGGCAGGGCTAGGTGGATATCCCTGGGAAACCCTGCTAACAGTCATCAAAAAGCAGAAGAGACTGCTGCATGATTTGGGGCTCAGACTGATTGGCTGATTTGCAAGGGGGTGAGGTGAAAGACTGATGGACATCTGCTGCAGGTGCCAACTCTGAACTTTCATCAGGAGACTGGGTGGGAGACAATGTGAAGGAACCGGAGGCACTGTCAGCAACAACCCAATCTACTATCGCCTGTACTTGTCCTGGCCTCGACATTCGTACAGCCTCATTAGGCGCGCCAAAATACTGCTGCAGGCTCTGTCGCCTACTCGCACCTGCGGAAGGTGTTTCACTAGTGCGTGTAGCTGGCACAGATCGACCACATCCTCTCCCTGCAACAGGAGTGCCACCAGCAGCACCACGACCCGGGTCACGTCCCCTTTTTGATGATCTCCTCATATTTTCCAAATTTATGATCTCGCCCTAAATGGGTGTTTTTGTATATAGCAGAATACACGTAAAGCGTTTATGAAAACGCAGAAAATGCTATTGGGAAGAAAAAAAAACACTGCAAAATTTTATTTTTTTGCAATATCAGACTACACAGGCAGTATGTACAGCGCAGAAAATGCTATTGGGGAAAAAAAAATAAAAAGCAAAATTCTATTTTTATGCAATGTTTTTCCAATAACAGAATACACACAGACTGTGGTGTATGTCTTAGTATATGCAGTGCAGTAATGTTGCACTGAGCTTGAAGGTAAAACGTTTAGATTTTATCTGGCACTGGCCTCATGGCACTGTTACTGTGACTGCACTGCACCCCAGCCAGGGTACAATTGATTTAGGAATCTCTTCAAGAATTATGTCTGCCTCCTTTCTTTTGCAAAATAAACTCCCTCCCTATTCTAGCTATCTAGATCGCTCACTGAGCTAACTAATTAGAATAAAATTCCAGGAATGTGGACTGACTTTAGCACACTAACTCCTAAAATCTTCTATCTGTTCTGCAGCACAGGACCCTGCCTAACAGTGTATGTCTAACAGAATGACGCTGTGTGCTGTGTGTGGGCTATATATAGAGGCTGGGTCACATGCTGCACTGGCCAATCACAGCCATGCCATTAGTAGGCATGGCTGTGATGGCTTCTAGGGCACACAAGTAAAACGATCATCCATTGGCTGGCCTAAAGCTGTGAAAAAGGCACCAATACAGCGCCAACACCGGACCCGAACTTACAGCGAATAGTTCGGGTTCGGGTCCGGGTCCCAGACACCCAAAAGTCTGGTACGGACCCGAACTTTACAGTTCAGGTTCGCTCAACCCTAATCACCAGCAAAGCAGCTTCATTCTTATCCCATTAAAGAAGAAAATGTGCGCTGCATTTCAAGATTTCATAATTTGCCACGTCACGAATGTGAGAGAGGAAGGGCATTGTTATCCATATTAGTTGGTAAGGAGGAGCGCTCTAGAAGTGGTAGGATAGAACCTCTGAGTGTTGCTAGATGTCTGCTAGGAAGTGTATGGACATACCAGGCTGGAATGCCAGATTTAGTCTTACAGATGTAAGGGGTCCAGGGTTAGAGGAGATGTGTAGTTTCCGGCAGGCATCTTTGAAACACTGGAGTGTCGGTTCAATGAGCGGGTGATCCTTCAGGATCCGTGGGGTATGTCGGGTCGAGGTCCAAGGCAGAGATCGTAGTGATAGAGGGGAGAATGTGTTTTCAAGAAAAATACACAGTGGCCATGTAATGACCAATCTACGATTCTAGAGAGGTGACAGGCCCAATAGTATTTCTGAAGGTCTGGGAGACAAATGCCCCCTTTTGTCTTAGGTTTCATTAGTTGCTCATATGCTATGCTTGGCCTTTTCTGTCTCCAAAGAAATCTAGTACACATTCTTTTGTATGATTGGTAGAAGGTCGGGGGAGCTTAATTAAGATGGTTTGCAGGATATATAAAATGCGGGGAAGTATGTTCATTTTTAGGATTGCTGCCCTTCCAAACCAGGAAAATGAGGTTTGTTCCACTTATTTAGGTCATTTGTAATGGTTGTGAGTAGGGATGGGCCCGGTGCTCGATTCGAACCCACGTTCGAATCGAGCACCGGGCGTTCGCTCGCTCGGCGAGCCCAGAACTATTTGGGCCGTTCGCATCACATTCGTGTGATGCGAGCGGCCCCGCAATGCATTGCGGCCGGCGCAGTGCATTGCTGGCTGATGATTGGCCAAGCCTGTAGCCAATTAAAGCTCAGGGGCTTTAGTACACGCCCCACCATTTAAAAGGCCGCCACGCCGTCGGCCCCAGTCACATGTGTTCCGGCTTTAGGAGAGAGCAGTCTGCTGATTCTGTCTTTGCTTGACTGATATTTCTTTGCTAAACCATTGGCTATTTCTTTGCGAAACCATTGCTACCTGAGTCATTCATCATTAGTGATAGTTCATTGCTGCTGATTGCACAGTTAGTGTGTTATTAGCTGCTGCTGGGGATTAGTCTGGTGCGTGCTTACTGTTAGTACAGTATTGCAGTAGTACCAACCGCAGTGCTGTTAGCACAGCATTGCACCCCAACAGCACCCATAGGACTTCTAGTGTGTTAGTGGCATCACACAGAGCTCCTATATTTTCTTCTCAGCAGCACCCATAGGACTTCTAGTGTGTTAGTGGCAGCACACAGAGCTCCTATAATTTCTTCTCAGCAGCACCCATAGGACTTCTAGTGTGTTAGTGGCAGGCAGCACACAGAGCTCCTGTATTTTCTTGACAGCAGAACACATATTTTACCTATTGTGTCAGCAGCACCCACAGGACTTCTAGTGTGTTAGTGGCAGCACACAGAGCTCCTATATTTTTTTGACAGCAGCACACATATTTTACCTATTGTGTCAGCAGCACCCATAGGACTTCTAGTGTGTTAGTGGCAGCACACAGAGCTCCTATATTTTCTTGACAGCAGCACACATATACTACCTATTGTGTCAGCAGCACCCATAGGACTTCTAGTGTGTTAGTGGCATCACACAGAGCTCTTATATTTTCTTCCCAGAAACACCTATAGGACTTCTAGTGTGTTAGTGGCATCACACAGAGCTCCTATATTTTCTTCCCAGAAGCACCCATAGGACTTCTAGTGTGTTAGTGGCATCACACAGAGCTCCTATATTTTCTTCTCAGCAGCACCCACAGGACTTCTAGTGTGTTAGTGGCATCACACAGAGCTCCTATATTTTCTTCCCAGAAGCACCCATAGGACTTCTAGTGTGTTGGTGGCATCACACAGAGCTCCTATATTTTCTTCTCAGCAGCACCCACAGGACTTCTAGTGTGTTAGTGGCATTACACAGAGCTCCTATATTTTCTTCCCAGAAGCACCCATAGGACTTCTAGTGTGTTAGTGGCATCACACAGAGCTCCTATATTTTCTTCTCAGCAGCACCCACAGGACTTCTAGTGTGTTAGTGGCATCACACAGGGCTCCTATATTTTCTTCCCAGAAGCACCCATAGGACTTCTAGTGTGTTAGTGGCATCACAAAGAGCTCTTATATTTTCTTCCCAGAAGCACCCATAGGACTTCTAGTGTGTTAGTGGCATCACACAGAGCTCCCATATTTTCTTCCCAGAAGCACCCATAGGACTTCTAGTGTGTTAGTGGCATCACACAGAGCTCTTATATTTTCTTCCCAGAAGCACCCATAGGACTTCTAGTGTGTTAGTGGCATCACACAGAGCTCTTATATTTTCTTCCCAGAAGCACCCATAGGACTTCTAGTGTGTTAGTGGCATCACACAGACCTCCTATATTTTCTTCCCAGAAGCACCCATAGGACTTCTAGTGTGTTAGTGGCATCACACAGAGCTCCCATATTTTCTTTCCAGAAGCACCCATAGGACTTCTAGTGTGTTAGCGGCATCACACAGAGCTCCTATATTTTCTTCTCAGCAGCACCCGCAGGACTTCTAGTGTGTTAGTGGCATTACACAGAGCTCCTATATTTTCTTCCAGAAGCACCCATAGGATTTCTAGGGTGTTAGTGACATCACACAGAGCTCCTATATTTTCTTCTCAGCAGCACCCATAGGACTTCTAGTGAGTTAGTGGCATCACACAGAGCTCTTATATTTTCTTCCCAGAAGCACCCATAGGAGTTCTAGTGTGTTAGTGGCATCGCACAGAGCTCCTATATTTTCTTCTCAGCAGCACCCATTTTTTATACTATATACACTACCGACTACAATGGCTGGAAGACCGCCAAGGAGAGGCAGAGCGTGCCGAGGCAAGAACACAGGGCAGGCAGGCTCTGTTTCTAGAGACAACAGTGCTGGCCGTGGACGTGGTCGTGCATCGTCATCAGCACGTGGCCATGGGACACGCTCGTCTTTGTTTTCGGCAGCTGGACATGTGGAGCCGCATCATGCTGAAGGCTTGGTAGAATGGATGACCAAGCCCTCCTCATCCTCCTCATCCTCTCTCACCCAGACTCAGGGTACTGGCAGAGCACCTGCCAACGCGTACTCAATGGCATCATCAGCCACCCCTTCCCTAGACCCACCATGTCCTCCTGAGGAGTCCCCCGAACTCTTTGAGCACAGTGTTGGGTACATGCTCCAGGAGGATGCCCAACTATTCGAAGGCTCGGATGATGATACCCAGCTTGAGGAAGTCAGTAGTGTGCGCGCAGAGAGAGGGGATGCTAAAGGACAGCAATCTGGCAGTACTGTACCATCAGCTGCAGCTTACTGCCAGGTTGTCTCTAGTGGTGAAGAGGAAGGGGATGATGAGGTCACTGACTCCACGTGGGTGCCTGAAGGGAGAGAGGAGGAGGAGGAGGATGCGGTGTCACATGTCCAACGAGTCAGGATGCCCCCTGGAGGCCAGCTAGAGGCCAGCACAGCAACTGTACCACACCGCAGAGCTCCGCCTGTGCAGGGCGCTGCCTCTGCACGTTTTCAGAAAAGTTCTTTGGTGTGGGCCTTTTTTGAGACGAGTGCATCAGATCGCACCACCGCTATTTGCAATATTTGTCTCAAGCGTATCTCGCGTGGCCAAAACATCAGCCGCTTGGGCACCACAAGCATGACCAGACATATGTCGACCTGCCATGCAGCTCGTTGGCAAGCACACATAAAAGACCCACACCAAAGAACAAAGCGGACCTCTCCTTGCTCCTCACCAGCTGGGATCTCCATCCCCACTATATCTTCAGTCCTCTCTGAAAGCTGCTCTGAGAGGACTGAAGGTGTAGAATTAGGTGTGTCACAACCAAGTACTTGCAGTACACCGACGTCTGATTGTAGCAGGCAAATTTCCCTGCCCCAGCTGCTGGACCGTCGGAAGAAGTATACTCCCAGCCATCCACATGCCCAGCGGTTGAATGCTAGCTTGGCTAAATTCCTAGCACTTCAACTGCTGCCTTTTGCATGCCTCGCTGGACAGGGCGGTCAGTGGTAAGGTGCATATTACCGCTGACTCATGGTCCAGCAGGCATGGACAGGGACGTTATCTTTCTTTCACGGCCCATTGGGTCACTCTATTGGCAGCTGGGAGGGATGCAGGACAAGGTGCAGTAGTGTTGGAGGTTGTTCCGCCACCACGCCTCCAAAATGCTACTACTGGTTGTGACACACCTCTCTCCTCCACCCCCTCCTCTTCTTCTTCCTCCATGGCCTCTTCGAGTGCTCTGTCTTCGGAACCAGCGGTGCTCCGTAGGCGTTCAAGGAGCTACGCGAGTACGCAGGCAAAAAGATGCCATGCCGTGCATGCGCTGGTGTGTTTTGGGGACAGGAGCCACACTGAGGCAGAGGTTCTGGCAGCTCTGCTTGGGCAGGCCGAGAGGTGGTTGACGCCACTCCAGCTTAAGCCAGAATGGTGGTTTCTGACAATGGCACCAACCTCCTCTCCGCCCTGCGACAGGGGCAGCTGACCCATGTGCCCTGTATGGCTCATGTCCTCAACCTGGTGGTGCAGCGGTTCTTGGGCAGGTACCCAGGCTTACAGGATGTCCTGAGGCAGGCCAGGAAAGTCTGTGTGCATTTCCGCCGATCGTATAATGACAGTGCTCGGCTGGCTGAGCTGCAAAAGGAGTTGAACCTGCCCAAGAACCGCCTTATATGTGACATGCCCACCAGGTGGAACTCAACGCTTGCCATGCTGCAGCGACTGCACACGCAGCAGAGGGCCATCAATGAGTACCTGTGCGACTACGGCACCAGGACAGGGTCAGGGGAGATTGTATTTTTTCCCCACGCCAGTGGAGCATGATCAGGGATGCATGCACTGTCCTGTCACCATTTGAGGAGGCCACGAGGATGGTGAGCAGTGACAGTGCATGCATCAATGACACTGTACCTCTTGTCCACCTGTTGGAGCATACGCGTGGGATAATGGACAGGGCACTTGAGGCAGAACAGAGGCAGGAAGAGGAGGACTTCCTTGCCTCTCAAGGCCCCCTTTATCCAGACAGTGTTCCTTCTCTCCCACCCATCACACAGGAAGAGGATGAGGAGGAGGAGGAGGAGGAGGATTGTGTGAGCATGGAGGTGGAGCACTCAGCATCATCAGCAGCAGTCTTTTAGGGATGATGTACAGTCCCAACAAACCAGTGGACTTGTACGTGGCTGGGAGGAGGTGGCTGACGATCATGTCGTCCTCAGTGACCCAGAAGACTCCGGAACGAATGCCTCAGCTAACCTACGTTGCATGGCCTCCCTGATCCTGCAAAGCCTGCGGAAGGATCCTCGTATTCTTCGGATCAAGGAGAGGGACCATTACTGGCTGGCCACTCTCCTTGATCCACGGTACAAGGGTAAGGTTGCGGACCTTGTCTTGCCGTCGCAGAGGGAGCAGAGGATGAGACATCTCAGGGAGGCCTTGTAGAAAGGTCTGTGCAACGCATTCCCAGAGACTGGGAGGTTACAAACTCCTGGTTCTGGACGACGAGTTGCTGAGGCTTCGGTCAGTAGCAGAAGGAGCGGTAGGGAAGGTGGACGTCTGACCGATGCGTTCAGATAATTTTTTAGTCCGCAGCCCCAAGGTATGATCGGTTCCAGCAACCATCGCCAGCGTCTGATATACATGGTGCAGGAATACCTAGGGGCAAGGTCAGACTTGGACACCTTTCCCACCGAAAATCCTCTGGCTTACTGGGTCTTGAGGATGGATCACTGGCCAGAGCTTGCACAGTATGCAATTGAGCTACTGGCCTGTCCTGCATCCAGCGTTCTTTCCAAACGCACATTCAGTGCTGCTGGAGCCTGTGCCTGTCCACCGACTCGGTTGATCGACTGACCTTCATAAAGATAAATCAGTCTTGGATCACCACCAGCTACCAGGCACCTGAAGCGGATATAACTGAATAATTTATAATGTCACATCCCTTCAAGACTGCCTATGCTGATGCTGATTGACTGTCCTGTTATGTTCACTGACTATACTCTTCCTCCTCCTCAATGATCCATTCCTTGATAGCTTGGAAGAACATTTTTGTTTTTTTTTTTCAAAGAGAGTTTATTGAAGTTTTACAGTTGTACATTAAATGCAAAACAATTAAAACGTATAGTATACAGTGTTGGTAAAGAAGCACCAAAGTGCAATAATGTGCTTTGGAGTTACAAAACATTTCAAGTATCAAACATAAACCTGTGAACAATAATAAGGGTGTGCAACCCAAACAAGTCTCAAGAGTTTTATTAGTGGTTTTAGCTAATGCGGCGGGTCCGATTGTGTGTCCGTTAGTAGTGAACGGTAAGTGGGTGGAATGAGAAAACGATTTGGGGTCAATATTGTGTATATAATGGGGTATTGTCAGGCCGAAGGTGCATGTCTCGCCTTCGCTCACCCCTAAAGGGATCCTGCTGTGAGCGGGGGCGAGATGGATAGGAGCTATCAAAGAGTATGCAAGAAGCGGCAGTACAACGTGTGTAAATGAGACTATTGAGCCCCATGGTAAATGTTGGGGGAGGAGAGGGGGGGAGGGGGGGGTGTGGTGAGAGCCTAGGTGTCAGGCAAATGGTCAGCAGTTGAAAGGTATACAACGAAGGGTCGATATGAAGCTGATATAAGGTGTTGAGATCTATGAGGCAGATATGTAGAAATCGGAGTGAAATATCGTTCCAAGAAGTGTCCCTGTTAGAGGGTATATAATTTAGTAGGTTTAAGTGTGTATAGAATCAGTGACATCAGGAGAGTCCCTGAAGTGAATCCAGCATGCCCATGTAATATTGTATTTAGTGGTGTTGTCTGTGGCTTGGTGTATGAGGGATTCCATGCTAGCTATGTTATCAACCCTTTGTTTCCATTCTGATACTGTTGGGGGTGAAGTGGTTTTCCAATGGACCGGGAGGCATTGAACTGCTGCATTGATGAGGTGCATGGTCAGCGACTTCGAATAAGAGTGTTGGGGGATGGAGGTGTGGTGCAGAAGGAACTGGGCTAGCGTGAAATCTGGGGTGTATGTCGTAATGTGCGAGATCAGGCGATGTATTTCTGACCAATAGGCCTGAAGGACTGGACACTCCCACCAGATGTGTAACAGGGTGCCTGGTGCAGAGTTGCACCGCCAGCAAGAGGGGGATGTGGCGGGGTGAAATTTGTGTATCATGTCCGGAGTCCTGTACCACCTGGAGAGCAATTTGTATCTGCTTTCCTGAGTGGAGGCATTTATGGAGCCCTTGTGTACATGACGAAAGATGTGATCCCAGTCTTCAGTGGATAAGTTTACATTGAGATCCGTTTCCCACTTCCGGATTATATTGTCTTTTTTGATATCATGGGTGTTGAAAAGAAGGGTGTATGTTTTGGAAATTAAGTGTCTTTGGGGTTCAGTTTGTGTACAAAGTGATTCAAAAGGAGTGTGATCTCTGCACCATTGTTGGGGGCGTGTGGAGTTATTAAAGAAATGCCTAAGTTGAAGGAATTTGAAAAATGGGATGTGGTATTCTGGAAGAGAGGTCGTCATAGCTTGGTGAGATAAGAGTTCGTTATTCTGAAAGAAGTCGAGGGCTCTTGGGCAAGGGTTGTCAACAGTTCCTGGTGTGTTCTGTCTCGCTAGGCCCGGGGGGAATTCAGGGTTGTCGGTCAAGGGGGTCATGGGTCCATTGGTTGGTATAAGATTCATGTGTTGGCAAGAAGTACGGAAGCAGAGTAACGTGGTATTGATCAAAGGGTGTGAGGATAGGAGTTTAGGGACATGGGAATTATGTATCCAAGGCAGGTGTGATAAAGGGATCTGGGAGAATACTTGTTCTAACTGGATCCAGTCTTTGTTCAATTTGTGGGTATGCCAGTCGATTAGTCTAGTCAGGTGGCATGACAAGTAGTACTTTCGTATATCAGGAAGGCTCAGACCTCCTAAAAGTTTAGGTAGTGTCATATGTGACCAACTAAGTCTGGGGGGTTTGGAAGACCAGATGAAAGTTCTGCATATTCGATTATAAGTGGAGAAGAATGATGGGGGTAATTTGATGGGAATGGCCTGCAGTAGGTAGAGGATTCTGGGTAGGATATTCATCTTTAGTATTGCAATTCTCCCAAACCAGGAGAAAGTCCCTGAATGCCATTTCTGTATTTCGCCTTGTATGGAGTGTAGTACAGATTGAAAGTTTATAGTATATAAATCTATCAATCTAGATGGGAGTTTGATGCCGAGGTAAGATATGGCTTCAGGGTCCCAGCTAAAGGGAAAGTTGAGCTTACATTGTGACACTATTCTAGCAGGGAGGGAAACATTCAAGGCTTTGGATTTGGAAAAATTTATTTGTAGGTTGGACAGGGATTTGAAGAAAGCAAAGTCTTTGAGGAGGTTTGGAATAGTGGTAATGGGGTCGGTGAGAAAAAGCAAGACATCGTCGGCATATGCGGCTATTTTGTATGTTTTATTTTTGATAGTTAGGCCTTTGATGTCTGGGTTTTCTCTGAGCCGACGGAGGAGGGGTTCCATGGTGAGTAGAAAGATAAGTGGGGATAGAGGGCAACCTTGGCGTGTGCCGTTGGAGATGGAGAAGGCGCTCGACAGGTGACCATTGATTCTAAGTTTAGCCGTTGGGGACGAGTATAGTACCTGGATCATTTGTAGCAAAAGAGGGGGTATGCCCACAGCTCGGAGTGTTGCTTCCATGTAGTCCCATGCCACCCTGTCGAACGCCTTCTCCGCATCCAAGGATAAGAAGAAGCCTGGTGTGGAAGTTGTAGTAAGCCAATGGTGTACATTGAGAGCCTTGATGGTGTTGTCCCTGGCTTCCCTTCCAGGGACAAAACCAACCTGGTCCAGATTTATTAAATTTGGGAGAAAGGGTAGAATACGATTGGCCAATATCTTAGCGTAGAGCTTTAGGTCAACATTAAGAAGTGAGATGGGGCGGTAATTGGTGATTATCATGGGGTCCTTGTCCGGTTTCGGAATCAGTGTGATGTGGGCTTCCAGAAGATCTCTACGTGCTAGGTTAGGGGTGGGGAGTGTGTTAAAGGTTGTAACCAGATGAGGTAAGAGAATGTCATGAAAAGATTTATAATAACTAGCCGTTAGGCCATCGGGACCTGGGCTCTTCCCAGGTTTCAACTGTTTCAGGGCTAGGAGGGCTTCCTCTAAGGTAAGAGGGTTATTTAGGCTTTCTGATTCCGTATTGTTAAGGGGCGCAGGGGAGTATTTGTGTAGGAAGTCTTGTATGGTTGCAGCGCGATTGGGTTGATTGGTCTGTGAGTGAGGGGCTGAAAGGTTGTACAGTTTAGAAAAGTATTTGACGAATTGCTCCATTATGTCTTCCGTTTTAGAGTGTGACGTACCTTTTGCGTCTTTAATTAAATGAATCGTATGAGCTGCCTTTTTGCTCTGGAGGGCTCTGGCTAATAGCTTACTAGATTTGTTGCCGAATTCATAATACATTTTTGGGGACATGGCGTAGTTCCGTTTTAGTTTAATATGTAGTTCAGTTAGGAGTTCTTCCCTAGCCTGGGACAGTTCTGTCAGGACCTTAGTTGCGAGGGAGGCTTTGTGTGACTTTTCAAGGTCACGAATCTTAGAGGTCAGCAGTTTGATGCGTTCTTTTCTTAATCTGTTGCGTTTTGCAGCTAAAGAAATGAGGGTGCCACATATGACGCATTTGTGGGCGGCCCATATCAAATCTGGAGAGGATTCATCAGTCGTGTTGTCTCGGAAGTATTGTTGGAGGCTTTCAGATATGGCGCGCACATTCTCTGTGTCTGTCAGAAGGGAGTTATCTAACCTCCAAATGGGAGATTTGGGGCGATCAGGGGGTAATAATAGAGTTAGGGAGATCGGGTTATGGTCTGATAGAACCATTGGGTCTATAGTAGCTTTGGAAACATGTGAGAGGTCATTTTGGGATATAAATATGTAGTCGAGTCTTGAATACCGGTTGTGTGGTGCGGAGTGAAAGGTAAAGTCTTTTTCAGTAGGGTGTAGTGTGCGCCAGGAGTCATGCAATAATAGATCATGGAATTGTGTTTTTATTGATTTCAGGGCTCTATAGGGCAATGTGGAGTGGCCGTTTGAAGTGTCTAGAGTCGGGTCCAGTGCGACGTTGAAATCACCACCTACTATGAGAGTGCCTGAGTAGAAAGCAGTAAGTTGTTGAAGGGTAGTGCGGAAAAAAGTAACCTGATGTTTGTTAGGAGCGTAAATGTTAGCAATGGTTACGGGTCTGTCTTGGAGTTTGCCTTTCAAAAAAATGAATCTACCATCAGTATCTTTTTGGATGTCAGTAATATGAAGTGGACAATGTCTTGAGATGAGGATGGAAACTCCTTTGGACTTGGCAGATGCATTAGGGGCATGGAAGGCCGTGGGGAAGTGTGTGTTGTGGAGTCTTGGGACGTTATCAGACCTAAAATGTGTCTCCTGAAGTAGGGCAACGTGTATCTTCGCTTTTAGTAGAGAGGAGAGTAGTAGTGATCTTTTTTCAGGAGTATTTAGGCCTTGTACATTAATCGAACATATCTTAATATGGGGGAAAGGAGGCGTATCATTTTGAGGCGTATGAGGGTTATCCATTTTTGCCAAACACCTAGGAACTCTCTGTGTATGACAGAGAGAGGGAAGGAAGAAGGGTGACAGAAAAAAAAAAAAAAAAATAAATAAATAATAAAAAAAAAGGGGGTGGGGTGGGGGAAGGGGGTTATGCACAAGGTTTGTACGAGTAGCAGTAGGTATGGGGCATGAATTGTTGGGACTAATGAAGGTGAGTGGGGTAAATACCCAAAAAGACCGAAGAGACGGGGGGGAATATCCCTAACCGTCTCAAAAATGGAGGGATCGGTGTGTACAGAGTGGAGACAACGGCCACCCTCCAAAAGGAGCAGTGGCACGCGAGACCACTACTGTGTGGGGGTTAGCGAGAGCTCTGACAAGAGGAGATGTAAGGTGGAGTATGTCAAAATAATAGCCTGCCGCTTCACGATTAAGACAGAGTTATATATGAAGGAGGCAAACAAGTAGAAACTAAGGGGAGCTGCGGTATAAGATATGTGTGAAGGTCTATGGACCTGGGCGGTCTGCGTAACAAATGTCGGGTCAGGAATGGGTCCACGCACCATATGAACACATAGTGAGTGTAAAGATTGTGTTGGGAGGGTCATCAGGGGCAGGTAGGATGGTTAACTAAAAGTAACGGTATCTATAGTAGGCGAGCAAATAAGCAGTGTGGCCTAAGTTACATCAAGAAGAGCATAGCGTGAGTTTAGGTCACCATATTTTAGATAAGTTATGCATTTTTTGTTAAGGAATGATCGGGGTTAAACAATATAGGCCTACAGATAATTCTATGAACGTAACTATATCCGTATAGGGCCAAA
This sequence comes from Lithobates sylvaticus, assembly GCA_028564925.1. Classification (NCBI taxonomy): domain Eukaryota; kingdom Metazoa; phylum Chordata; class Amphibia; order Anura; family Ranidae; genus Lithobates; species Lithobates sylvaticus. The sequence goes on from CM053029.1 coordinate 221,641,442, forward strand.
CAGATGAACAAAGTACGTTATTAGGCTATAGAGGTATGGTGGGCACTGTAGTGGTGCCAAATAAACAGAGGCTGCTGACTGTAGGAAAGATAGATCCGACCTTGTGGGTGGAAATCCGTGGTCTTCGGTGTTGTTAGAAGATGGTGGGGCTGAAGCTGCTCTGGTCTCGGTATGTATGCTGGGAGCGGTTGCCATCGCGGAGTGGGATATATCGAGTAATACATCTGTGGAGGACAATTGAGAGGGGGAACAGATAGCATAGAAGTAAACGAAGTGAGCATACAGTTACCGGTGTATATGGCATAAAAGCTGTCTGATTACATAGTAGAAACAAGGGTCTATGTCTCTGAGGAGAAGAGGCCGGGCGCAGCGTTTTCGTTGTCCATCGGGGTGATGACGTAGGCTGTGTAGATCCTGTGCTTGCGTGCGTTGTGAGGCGGGAAATCCACCGCTGGGTATTATGGGATTCGTAGTTTACAGCGGATGTGGAGTTTGCAGAGTATTCGCGTATGGAGTCTAATGGAGAGCAAGAGGGAGGCTAGTAGTAAATTCGTGTAGAAAAATGTATGCATAGTAGAGGTCCAATAATCATCGGCAACCTTCGGCAAATATGGAGGCAGAAAGGGCCCACAGCACTATAGCATTACAGTTTGTATTCGGAAGGTGAAAAAATAATAAAGAAAGAGAACGAGAAAAATAAAAATAAAGAGTGCCTGTATTTTAGGTGAGGTATGGGACGGTAATCTTCGGTGGATCTCCAGGTATAGTGCAATAGTAATCAGATGTGATATGTACGAGGGTCTGTATAGATGGGGTATAGAAAGTGGAGGCATACATACCGGGATAACGACTGCCAGACAGATCGCGGCGGGGCATTGACAGGCTGAATCACCAGAGGTATAGGTGTAAGCAAGATAGCGATGAGGGCATTTAGGACCATGTGGCAAATCCGCGCAACAGGAACATAGTGTGGAGGCCCGTCTGGGCGAGGATTTCAGTAATCTCTCCTCGCTCGTCGTGAAGCGAGAGAGCGGGGGGGACTGCGGTGTCGTTGGGATCCTCTGCGTGGAGTGTGGTCATCTGCAGCGGCATGGGATCCGTTCCGGTGAGCGTCGGGTGATTGTGCATCCATCGGTTCTGTAGAAGATGATTCGCGGTACACAGCTGAGCGACGGAATTCAGCGAACCAGTCTGGTACCTCTGTCATCGGGATGTTTAGAGTGTGGCAGAACCTGGGTAGATCCTCTGGCACTTTTAAAAGAGCGGTGCGGCCGTGAGAGGAAGCCGAGAGGCAGAAGGGGAACTTCCACTTGTAAACGATACCCTTAGATCGCAAGGTATCTAATAGTGGACGTAGATGACGGCGGTGCTGTAGGGTGATGCTCGATAGATCTTGGTATATCTGGATCGCGGTACCGTCTAGCTGGATCTGAGGACGCCCTCTTGCCTGTTTGAGGATTTCTTCTTTTAGTTTAAAGTCCACGATGCAGCAGATGATGTCTCGTGGGGGATCCGTATCCTTGCCTTTAGGTCTCAGGGCTCTGTGAATCCTCTCCATATCTATCGGGGTGAATAGAGGTCTGTGGAGCAGATCATTGAAGAGGCTAGTGACTGCGGGGGTAATCCTGTCACCTTCCACGGATTCTGGAAGACCTCTGACCCTCAAATTATGGCGTCTTCCCCTGTTGTCGAGGTCTTCCAGGTGTCTAGCCATGTCCCGAAGTTGCAGGGTGTGAGTATCTACGTGGTGGGTGGTCTTTTTTAGTTGAGCGCCTTGTTGGTGCATAGCATCCTCAACCGCCATTACCCTGTCAGTGACCGCTCTTAGGTCGAGGCGTAGTTCTGAGATGGCCGCTGACAGAGTATCCTTAATGTCTGCTGCAATGGTACGGAGATCATTGATGTTGAGCTGTGGTTGGGGGTGCGATGCCGAGTGGTCTGTGTTCCCATCAGTTGTTGAGGCGGCCGGGGTGGGCAGAAGTGGTATTCCGTTTAGTGAAGGGCTCTGTGTCTGAGAGCTCGTGAGGAGATTGCCCGCCATGTTTCCCCTGTCGGGCCTAAACATAGCAGGGATGTTGCCTTGATGGGATCCGGAGTGGCCCCTCGGGGAGCGGGATCGAGAGGCTGAAGAGGTTCTCGATGCAGTCCCCATGTGGTAGCAGGTGTGGGGTGGCAAAAAACCTCCGATAGGCAGTTATCTTGTCGTGAGGCAGCGGGAGCTCTGAGATTAAGCGTCCATCTTCTTGCCGAGCTAGGCCACGCCCCCGCAATTACAAATCTTGATCTAATAATTCACAGCAGGGCCCATTCCTGCGCCCACCAAGAGTAACTGTAAGGGCTTACAGTCTTGTGGCAACACCGTCCACCACCACCACCAAAGGCCCAATTTTCTGCCCTGTTCAACAGGTGCATGCAATTACAAATCTTGATCATTGGGACGGAAAGTGAGGTGAAATGTTCTGAACAGGTGCACAGACAGCAAAACAAATGTTACAGGGCTGATAACCCCTCCCTATGTTCTCCAAAAAGCTTAAAAATTCTTTTTTTTTGGATGGAGCTACACTTAAAAATGTACCTGTTCAGATTTTACTTAAGAACAAATCTACAGTCCCTGTCTTGTTTGCACCACCTGTATACTGCTGTTCAGAGTATATAGGGTTGTAGGTATAGGGTTTTTTATTTTGGGTGCGGGGTTCCCCTTAATATCCATACAAGACCCAAAGGGGCTGGGGTGGGGGGGGGGGGTAGATGGGGTAGCCATGCCATTTTTCTCAAGGATTTTCAGCCATATTGCCAGGACAAGACATGACATTAAAGCTGCAAGCGGTTTTAAATGGCTTCTTTTTTTCCTTTACAAATGTCATTTTGTGCAGGGACAGTTCTAAACACGGGAAACACATGCCACTTCACAGGCATACTTTAGACACCCCACAGATACCATATTTAAAGGAATATTTCACTTTTTTTTCCACTTTATGCATCATTAAAATGACTGCTCCCGAAAAAATCTTAGTTTTTAAAACTTCTTTTTGCAATGATATATGTCCCCTGGGGCAGGACCCGGGTCCCCAAACCTGTTTTATGACATTAACATACATATTGGCCATTATAATTAGCACTTTTGATTTTGAACGTTCGCGTCCATTGTAACGAATAGGGTTTGAAAATTTGCACGAACCCGGGGGTGTTCGACTCATCCCTAATGCACACTTGGATTATAAAATCCCTTCAGTCCTCCAGTCCTTATTATAGGCTTACCTGTAGGTACAAGTGGTGTAACTAGGTTTACAACCACTTTAATGCTTCAGAAATGTCTCTATTGAAATATAAGGCTGTATAGTTATATTTATATTGGATTCGTATTGCTGTTACATCCCCATCTGGTGATGGCTTCATGCATCCTATTTTTTTCTTTGTTCTTTTTGGACAGAGAGTATGGTCAATGATAACTTAACACTTGCACCTTGAGATTGTATATGACTTCTCTTTAGTTTTCTTCTAAATGTTTTATTTACTTTAGTAATAATTTGGTAAAAATAAATAAATACATTACATGTAATTAGTTAAATAATATATTAACAAGCCCTTACTGACTTCTGAAGCTACAGGCACTGTGGACAAATTACTGTTCAAAGATCATAACAGAGACTCTGCCTGCAGCATCGTGACTCCTTATTCTTCTATAAGAAAAGTTGGTTGGCCAAAGCAGCAGCAAAGTACACCAAAAAGGCACACAGATATGGAATTGAATTCAACTGAGGCTTTGACGTGCATGCATGTGTCTAGAAAATTTCAGAAGGACAATGTTTGTCACCAGTCAGGCCACACAGTGAAGATTATGCTAGATCAGTATTGTAGGTAACTATAATATACTAAAAGATTGAGAGAAATGTTAGGAAAAGGATAAGCTTTCCAAAAGTGTACTTATCCTGTATTTTTAACATTATTCCAAAATACTGTTCTGAGCTAGTGATAAGGTTTATATTGGTTGTCTGCCCTTAAGGTCCACCCTATAGCAGTTTTACTGCTACAGGGCGGGAACCTCTGCCCCAGATCACATATATATACGTGATCCAACTCTTCTGGGTAGGGAGCACGCATGCCTGCAATGTCTGCTGGCACCTGCTGATTATCAGGTCGAGAGGCAGAACTGTGGTCTTCCTATGTAAACAAGGCAGATCGTCATTCTGACAGGAGGGTAGAGATGACATTTGTGTTTCTGCAAAGCAGAGAATACATTTCATCTCTTCCCCTAGTAAAAGCACCTCCCACACTGTAGTAAAACACTGGTTAGGCACACAGTTAACCCATTGATCGCCCCTGATGTAAAACCCCTTCCCAGCCAGTGTCATTGGTACAGCATATTTTTTTAGCACTGATCCCTGTATTGGTGTCACTGGTCCTCAAAAAGTGGCAGTTAATGTCAGAATGTCCACTGCAATATTGCAGTCCCACTATAAGTTGCTGTTTGCCATTATTACTTGTAAAAAATAAAAGAAAATCCCATAGTTTGTAGATGTTCTAACATTTGTGCAAACCAATCATTTTCCGCTTATTGAGATTTTTTTTACCAAAAATATGTAGCAGAATACGTATTGGCATGAATTTATGAAGAAATTAATTTTTTTTTTTAATTTGTTTATTGGATAGGTTGTATAGCAGAAAGTAAAAAAAAAATATATATATATATATTTTTTCAAAACAGTTGGTTGTTTATAGGGCAAAAAATTAAAAAAATGCAGGGGTGATCAAATTCCACCAAAAGAAAACTCTATTTGTGGGAAAAAAAAGGACATACATTTCATTTCAGCTATGACTAAGCACCGTGTTCGGTGTGAAACATGTTAGCAGCTGTGCAGTTAGTCTGTATACAAGCCTAGATGCTATGATTTTATACATTTTTTTGAAATAAAGTTGAATAATTTGGAGTGCGGCTATCCAGCTACATCTTTTCTAATACATTTCATTTGGGTATAGCGTTGCACGTCCCCTCAATTATCAGTTAAAGTAACGCAGTGCCATATCACAAAAAATGGCCTGGTCATAAAGGGGAGTAAATCTTACAGAGGTCAAGTGGTTAAAGTGGGAGTAAACTCCTATCCCTGATTTTTACCTATAGGTAAGCCTAATGCCGCATACACACGACCGGACTTTCTGGCAGACTAGGTCCGACGGAATTAGTCCGTCAGACAACCCGATCGTGTGTAAATCAGACGGACCTAGAAATAGAACATGTTTCAAATCTATCCGATGGACTCAATTCCTATAGGGAAAAACGTTCGCCTGTATGCTGGTCCGACGGACCAAATATGACGCAAGGGAAGCTATTGGCTACTGTCTATTGAACCTCCTTTTTTAGTCCCGTTTACGCCATCACGTTCAAAATGAATGGACTTCCGTACATGTGTGGCTAAGTCCGTTCGTTCCGGAAAGTCTGTTGGAACTCCGCTGAAAGTCCGTCGGGAAGACCGTCGGACCCAGTCTACCGGAAAGTCCGGTCGTGTGTATGCGGCATAAGGCTTACCAATACAGTAGGTACTCGTTTGGAGATATTTACTGTACATGCAGCAAGTGACATCACTGGCTGCATCCAGGCCATTGCTTCAGAGCCCTGTGCTGTAAACTGCTGCTCCCATGGGCATACACAGGAGTGAGGTCATTGTGGCTCCGGCCAGTCACACAGCCGGAGTCCACGAACCCCGGAAGGAAGAAAAGTGAAGATGGGAGTGCCTGCAGCTCTGACATCTCTGCGTTGGAAGGGCTTTGTTTTAAGATAAGTTTAACATAATATGCTAGTATGCGATGCATACTAGCACATTATGACATTACTTTGCAAGGTACAAAAAAAAAAAACGTCCAGTGGTTTACTACTGCTTTAAAGTGTGTAATACCAAGAAACTTAGTTTAAAATACATTTGGAATTAGAGAAGATCATCATTTATTGAAATATGTTTATATAATATAACATAATATGTTAATATTAATTTGAGGGATTAGAAAGTATATGGTTATGAGGTCCCTGTATATTTGTGTAGAAGGAGTTTGCACTAAACACAGCTGCTTCTGTTCAGATGTTGTTAACAGAGACATCTTGTGGTGAAAATCCATATCGCAGGCTTGACTGAAATAAGGTTATTCTCCTATTTATAGGAATTTTCTCACTCATGCCTATCTCTTGTTTTGTTAAAGTATAACTAAAGGCAGTATCTTCCTATTAGTTTTGGATAGAGTGGAGAGTAATTAGTACACCTGTCAGGTTTTATTGCTGTCTGTGCCCCTGTTAGGTAGATTCACTCTCTCTCTTTGTCATTTTTACTGTATCATCAAATGTGAAAGTAAAACAAAAATCCAAATGTTGCATTGGCATCAGAACAGAAATATAAGGGATATCTTCCAGTGGGGACACCAGTTCTGTTGACCCCAGTGACAGCCAGGGATTCCCTCACATTTCCTCTCACTTCCTGTTTTGGCTATGGGAGAGGAAGTGAAGGGAAATCTCTCTGATGGGGAACAAATGAGGGGAAAAAATATGGCAGGGGTTATAACCCTTCTTTACTCTATCCAAAACTGAAACAAAAGTTGTGCCTATAGTTCTACTTTAAGTGAGCATTTTTATGGCATGCTACATTAACCACTTGCCGGCTGCCCCGTGTACATATACTTAGGGTCAGGGCCAGATTAAGAACATCATCGGTCTGGTGCTGAGGATTTTGGTGGGGCCTTTTATAAACAATAAATAAATAAAAATGCAAACAAATTTTTGTTATAACAAATTAAATTAGAGAGGGAGGGAGAGAGAGAGAGAGAGAGAGAGGGGGGGAGAGGGGGAGATAAGGGAGGGAGGATGAGAGGGAGAGATAAGGGAGGGAGGATGAGAGAGAAAGGGGGGATGAGAGAAAGAGGATGCACATGAGCATGTCTGGGAATAACATCAACGCAGCCCAGCCAAGGCAAGTGACCGAAGGCACAGAACTCGGAAAGAAGACCGGGTGAAGATGGAAGAGCCCCGACGGATTGATCACAGCACAGCACTGGAGGGCTCAGTCTGACAATTTAAGTGTACCCTAATGTGCTAATATGCTGTGCATACTTGTACATTATGGCATAACCTACCTAAGGGCCTCTAAAAAATAGTAATGTTAGAAAAGTTTACTACCGCTTTAATATCATTGGAACCCAGGAGCCTCTCATGGGGCCCCCTACTGACCCGCATAGTTGCCAACATTTCAAAAATATTTTCAGGGACACTTTTTTACAAGTGCTATATTTAGAGTAGCTGACATCCCCTATGTTTATCTATACATCACAATAGTAATTACAAAATGAAATAAGTACTAATAATGGGGCAGAACAAATATGAGGACTGAGATTTCCTTTAGTTGAACTAACAAAAGTGTGCCCATTATAGAGCTGGTAACATTGAGGATATTCAGTATAATTTTAAAGAACTGTTTTTGTGGGTAAGAGGCATAGAGGAGGAGAATGGATGGTATAAAAGTGGGAAGTATGTGCAGGTGAGGGAGAGGAATGTGGAGGGTATAACAGTGGGCACTATGTACATGAGAGGAGTGCTGAGGGTATGACAGAAGACGCTATGTACAGGAGAGGAGTGTGAAGAGTATGACAGTGGGCAGTATGCACAGCAGAGGAGTGTGGAGGGTATGACCGTGAGCAGTATGTACAGGAGAGGAGTGTAGAGGGTACGACAGTGGGCACTATGTACAGGAGAGAAGTGTATGACAGCGGGCACTATGTACAGGAGAGGAGTGTGTAGGATATGACAGCGGGCCCTATGTATAGGAGAGAAGTGTGGAGGGTATGACAGTGAGCAGTATGTACAGGAGAGGAGTATGAAGTGTATGACAGTGGGCACTATGTATAGGAGAGGAGGATGAAGTAATCTGGGAAGGAAAAATGTAAAGGTTTGTGGAAGGATGTTTAGGGACTGTGTAGTGGTTAAGTGGGCCATACATGGATTGAAATTACACCAATTAAGCAGAGACCAGCCATAGTCGATCTATGTATGGGCTACCTGGTTTTACACACGTCAACCTATTAACCGACTTGAGCACAACCAGCCTGTCAGGTTTTCCCCAAAACAATCAGTGCTGCCAGCTATAGTTAGCAACACCGATCATCGTATTCACTGGCAGAACACAATAACACTGCAGGAGTGATTCCCCCATCCACAGGTCAGCAGGTGAGAGGGTGTGTGGGGACAGGCTGGGGAGAGATACTAGTCAGTGGCTGGGTAGGCATTGGTTAGTATCAGAGCCAGATACACACAGGTTACATATGCCGCGATCGTTAGAGCGAGAGCAATAATTCTAGCCTTAGACCTCCTCTGTAACTCTAAACATGTAACCTGTAAAAAAATTTAAAGCATCGCTTAGTACACCAAAAAAATCGTGCTAACTATGTGTTTTTTTTATGAATGAAACAGTTTCTTTCCAAAAAAAAACGTTTGAAAAATTGCTGCGCAAATATCGTGTAACATAAAAAGACCACCATTTTATTCCATAGGGTGTCTGCTAAAACAATATATATCATGCTTGAGGGTTCTGAGTAATTTTCTATCACAAGAAAAAGATGATTTTTACATGTAGGAGAGAAGTGTCAGAATTGGCCTGGGTGGCAAGGGGTTAATTATCATAAGTACTATACAAATAATTTTTATAAGCCCTGTGAGTTCATCCTCTCAGTCTGTTGCAGAGTGTGCCAGCTTGTATTTATACTGGCCGCTCTGTATGTAGCTTCTGATCGACTGCGCAAGGAGCCCCATATCTCCAGAACCATAGATGATAGCAGCCCCATATTTTAAGAGTAGATCTTTAGCTACCTACCCCCCAAATGTTGGGTCTCTGTGACTCCTGATCGCTGAGCTACAACCCTCAAAGTCGATCTTTTTTTTTTTTATTATTATTTATTAATTTTTTTGAGGCAAATGGGCCTTTCTTGAGAAAGGGGCCTGGAGCTGCAGCTCCAATAGCCCCTATGTTAATCCGGCCCTGCTTAGGGTTGCCACCTTTTCTTCAAGTCAAACCCGAACATTTTAGCAGCGCACAGCAATTTTTTTTATAGTATAAACTATACATATATTTTGCTATTAAATAACATTTCTAATCATATGAAGGTAATAACAAAAGTCCCCCTTTACATCAGAGTTTCCCTTTTACATGTGAATCAACAGAGCTTCCCTTTTACATGTGAATCCAGAGAGCTCCCCTTTTACATGTGAACTCGCAGAGTTCTCTTTCACTGCAAGGTGGGATTCTGCAGACTCTGATGTAAGGGAGAACTCTGGGGACTCTAACATAAGGGATGCTCTGGAAACAATGATTTATGGAGAAGACTCTGATGTAAGGGGAAACACTATGGCCTCTGGTGTAAAGGGGAACTCTGATGTAAGGGGTGCTCTGATTTTCTTTAGTGGACTTACTCAGAGGCAGGAGAAAGAAGGGGGAGGGGGAAGACTTCAGTCACAGACAGGGATGGATGGTGAGCTCACTCACCCTTTGGCAGTCAGCACCTCTCATCCAGATGTATCTTAGTCTGCACAACTTCAAATTTCCAGCCCCAACTTTCCTTTTCTAAGGCACAGTGCCGGGGATTGGAGTGTTTTTTTTGGGGGGGGTTGTTAGTGCTGGCTTTGGGCAGTGTGAAAGAGTGTAACAGACACTCTCAGCTTAGACAACTGCAGCCAGCAACCCTACTGGGAAGCCATAGTCCAGTCTAAATAATGTGTCTGGGTCTCAGACAGTCTGAAACCCGGACACATGAATCCAATCCCGAACTGTCTGGGTGAATCCTGGACTGGTGGCAACCCTACATATACTGCATGGCAGCTTCTCTCCTGCAGGAAATTGCGTACAGGTAGGGGATTTTGCACCTGTGGGTCTGCGGCCAGCGACCATCTCCCTCTGTGATTGGGCACAGCAGGAGCCAATCAGTAGGTCCAGCAGATAAGATGTCCGCTGGGACCTGCCGATCATTCAGAGAGATGCTGAACAGTGGTCTGTCTATGTAAACAAGGCAGATCGCTGTTCTGTTAGTAGGGGAGACAGAGATCCTGTGTTTCTGCTAAGCAGGAACACGGATCTCTCTCTTCCCACAGCCAAAGCACCCCCTGCCTCCACAGTTAGAAAGAACTCTCTAGAAGCACATTTAACCCTTTGATCACTCCTGATGTTAATCCCTTCCCTGCCAGTGTCATTAGTACAGTGACATTTTTTTAGCACTGATCACTATATTGGTGTCACTGGTCCTCAAAAAGTGCCACATTAGTGTCAGATTTGTCAACCCGCAATTTTGCAGTCCCTCCCAAAAAAAATCGCTGATTGCCACCATTACTAGTAAAAAAAAAAATTCCATAAATCTATCCTATAGATTGTAGGTGCTATAACTTTTGCGCAAACCAATCAATATACTCTTATTCAGATTTTTTTTTTTTTTTTTTTTGTTTCATAAATTTTTATTGAAAAAGTATGAACAGGTAATACAATGTTATGTTGACACAAAAACTTGTGCATATTACATTTTATGATGATTAGAAATGAATTACAGCAATCTCAAAATATATTAACAATATGTTATTAACATATGTCTGGATCTATAGATTTCAAAGGTATATAAAGTCTTCCATATAAAAGTGAATCAGATAGAATTTCTTATATATTTTTTTTTCGGTGTGCTCATACCACACTATACAATAGGGGTGGGGGGGGGAGGGGGGGAGAGAGGGGAAGGAAAAGAGAAAAAAAAAAAAAAAAAAAAGAAGAAAAAAAAAAAAAGAAGGATACTTAAATAGATAGATCGGGAGGGGGGTGGGGGGGGAGGTGAAGATAAGGGAGTATGCATTAACTTGAGACATTATTATTGCATTATTTTCACGGATAATCCTAGTTAATACCTTTCTGGTCAATATACAATGTTCTTAAGTGATAATATCTTTATATTCTTGCGTGCTTTTAAACTCTAGCCAGTTATACCACACAGATGTGAAATTTGTTATTTTCTCTTGAGAGATACTAATAAGCTCTTCTATTTTTTCTATACAATTTATTCTCCTGAACCATTCTTTTTTTGTAGGGACTATACTCGTGCGCCAGTGACAAGGAATACAGTGTCTTGCTGCGTTTATCATGATCATGGATAGTGATTTCAGATATCTTTGTTTGGATATAGAGTTGTGATGTAGAAGGTACTGCGCAGGGGTATACCTCAGGTCTTCTGAAGTGATTGATGTTATGGTGTCATGCACCGCCCTCCAGAAATCCTGGATTGCAGAGCAGGACCACCATATATGAATCATCGAGCCCTCCCCATCCTTGCATCTCCAACATCTATCAGATATCTGGGGGTAAAATTTATGTAGAAGCGTGGGGGTTCTGTACCACCTTGTGATTATTTTGAAGCCACACTCTTGAGTGGCTACATTTAACGATCCTTTGTGTGCAAAAGTGTGTATTTTTTTCCCATTCTTCTTCTGAAATGTTTTTTTCAAGGTCTTTTTCCCACGCCTGACACGACACACTAGAGAACTCCGTATTGTCACCAAATAATGAATAGTATAGGGATGATATAATATGTCTTTGTGGGGATTTTTTTGTACATAGGGTTTCTAGTGTTTGTAGGTAGTCTTGTCCAGTATTGGGCGGTCTCACTTTTTGTCAGGAAGTGTCTGATTTGTATGTAATTCCATTGCGGTATCGTGTTTGGATCTATTTCCGTTTTAATTTCGTCTCTGGTTAAGAGATTACCTCTTTTAAAGAAGTGTTTCACTTGTATGTCCTCATGGGGCCAGTCGTTGATCAGAAAGTACTGATCCTGACCAGGAGGGAAGTCAGGATTATCTCTGATCGGCGTGAGGGAGCTAAGCCAAGGGAAAGGACGAGTCTGTTTAAAGGTATTTTGGAAGTTTTCTAAGGTAGGACCTATGAGGGGGTGTGCTTTGAGAGTTTTAGAGTGGTGCCTTGGGTTTATCCACGGTAGTACTTTAATCTGTTCAGAGAATTAATTTTGTTCCAGGGCTACCCAGTCTTTAACTGCCTGATGGATGTTCCAATCCACTATTCTGGCTAGGAGGGCTGCTTGATGGTATTTTTTTAAGTCGGGTAGGGCTATCCCCCCTTTATTTTTGGGTAAGTTCAATTTGGTAAATTTAACTCTGGGCGGTTTACCTCTCCAAATAAATCTCGAGCACGCTTTGCGGAAGGATGCAAAGAATGATGATGGCAGGCGGATGGGAATAGTTTGCATAATATATAAAAATCTAGGTAGTATTGTCATCTTTATTAGGGATGCTCTACCGAACCAGGAGACATTGAGGGCATTCCATCTTTTTAGATCTTCTTGGGTTTCCTTCAGGGTAGGAAGGAAATTAATTTGAAAAAGTACTTCTAAGTTTGTGGGGATCTCTATTCCTAGGTATGTTATTTTTTGTTTAGCCCATGCAAAGGGGAAATTTTGTTTGCATAGTTCTACTGAGTTTTGGGGTAAAGTAATGTTGAGGGCGTTGGATTTTGAATGGTTGATCTTTAAGTTAGAGAGTAATTGGAAGTGCTCTAGGTCTTGAATTAAGTTGGGCAGGGATATATGGGGTTCCGAGAGGAAGAGGAGCATATCGTCCGCAAAGGCTGCGACTTTATAGGTTTTGTTTTGGATTTCTATTCCCTTAATGTCTGGGTTGGATCTTATTTTGTTTAGTAGGGGTTCCAATGTAAGTACGAACAATAATGGAGAAAGGGGACAACCTTGTCTAGTACCATTTCGGAGATTGAAGGCGTTCGACAGGTGGCCGTTGACTCGGACTCTGGCTGTTGGATTGGAGTATAAAGTTCTGATATATGCTCTCATTTGTGGTAGTATACCTACATGTTTTAGTACTTCGTCCATATAGTCCCAGGCCACTCTGTCGAACGCCTTCTCTGCATCTAGGGATAAAAAAAAACCTGGTTTCTTTTTTGATGTTAGCCAGTGGTTTATGTTTAATGCTTTAATTGTATTGTCACGTCCCTCTCTACCTGGGATAAAACCCACTTGGTCCAGTGATATAAGGGAGGTTAGTAGTGGTAACAGTCTGTTGGCGAGTATTTTTGCGTATATCTTTACGTCAACATTAATTAAAGATATTGGTCTGTAATTCGTAACTTGGGATGTATCCTTGCTTTCTTTGGGTATGACAGTTATATGGGCTTCAAGCATTTGTTTTGGAGGGTTTTGATCTAAATGTAGCGATTGATAGGTTTTCAGAAATCTTGGTTTTTAGAATATCTGTGAATGATTTATAATATTGTAATGGAAGTCCATCGGGGCCTGGGGCTTTTCCTAATTTCATGTCCTTCAGCGCTTTATCAAACTCTGGGCCAGATATGGGGGCTTCAAGCTCTAGGGCTGTGTTCTCTGCTATGTGTTGGGCTGTATTTCTCGAGGAAGTTCTGAATGAGATTTTCCCTCTTGGTTGAGTTAAGGGGACACTTGGGGTTAGACGGGATATTATATAGATTCTGGTAGTATAATTCGAACTGTTTGGCAATCTCTTCATTTGAGGAGTGAGTTCTCCCTTGGTTGTCTCTTATGTAATGTACTGTTGAGGCAGCTTTTTTACTCTGAACTGCTCTCGCTAGAAGTCTCCTGCTTTTGTTTCCCTGCTCATAATAAATCTTATGTCTTAGGATATACTGTCGTTTGGTTTTCATGTTGAGTTCTTCAGATAATTGTGTCCTTACTCTAGTCAACTCCTCAAATGTTGAGATGGCCAGGGTTCGCTTATGTGTTGTCTCTAAGTTGTGGATTTGGTCCAATAGAGACCTTATTTTGGCTTGGTGGTCTTTTTTGATTTTGGCTAATTTTTTAATGAATTCCCCTCTAATGACGCACTTATGCGCTTCCCATTGTGTAAGGAAAGAGGTCTCGTCATTTTCGTTTTGTGCAAAGTATTCTTTTAGAGTGTTTTTGAAGTGTAATAAGTCTATGGGGTCTTTCAAGACTGTGGTGTTGAGTCTCCAGGTCTTAGTAGAGGTATTTTTGTCTGGGAAAGTTAGTGTCATGGTAATCGGGTGATGGTCGGAAATAGTCATGGATTCAATAGAGGTCATTACTAGAAGTTTGAGATCTGTCTGTGAGAGGAAGAAATAATCAATTCTGGAATATTTTTGATGTATTGGTGAGAAATATGTATAGTCTTTAGTTTGTGGGTTAAGAGTTCTCCAGGTGTCGTGCAGCGCGAGTTCTTGCAATTGAATTTTTATTTGTTTCAATGCTCTGTAGGGAAGGCTCGATGTACCGCTTGATGTATCAATGAGAGGATCTAGGGGAGCGTTAAAGTCTCCACCTAAGACTAGGATACCTGAGGAAAAGGTTGTCAGAAGTTCTTTGATTTTGCGAAAAAACGCTACCTGCTTAGAGTTGGGGGCATAAATGTTTGCTATTGTGATAGGATGGGGGCCTATTTTTCCTTTCAGGAAGAGGTATCTACCCCCAGGGTCTACCAGTTTGTCATGAATTTGGAAAGGTGTCTGTTTTGAAAGTAATATTGAGATGCCTTTAGTTTTCCCTTCTGGGTTGGTGGCGTGGAACACTGTTGGAAATCTTTTGTCCTGTAATTTTGGAGTTTTGTCTGATTTAAAGTGTGTTTCCTGTATGCATACAATACTTGCTCTATGTTTATGAAATTCGTTGAGAAATTTAGTTCTTTTTTCTGGAATGTTAAGCCCTTTTGCGTTTATTGAGATCAATTTTATCGAGGTTTGAATGGTTTGATGTTTGTAGGATGGCATCTTGAGTTTAGTCCGTTAGGTCTAAGGACTTACTGTCTCAGAGATGTTGAGTATAGGCTACGGTATTTGGAGTAATAATTCGAGTGTACTATTGAAAAAAGTGTCTATTGACTATGCATATAATGTATATCACACAGAAGGTGGGAGGGAAAGGGATGAAGAAAAAAAAGAAAAAAAAAAAAAAAAAGAAAAAATAAATAAATAAAAATTGAAAAAGTATATGTAAATAATAAAATAAATAAAGATAAATTAAAAAATAGAAATAAAGAAAACAGTAAGAAATAAGTATGGGGAGGGGGAGGGTGGCGAGGGAAAGGGGTAAGGGGTAAGGGGATTATCCAGAGATAGGTTAGGACCAGCTGGTCTAACCTATTTTAAAGTTCCGGTAAGGTCAAAGAGCAGATAGGGTGCTCTTTGTGTGGGAGCGAGGTCTAAATGGGACCAGATGATGTGTTGTTTATTTAAACAAGTTTGGTATGCAGAATGAACCCTATCGTAATTCTGTTTTTTGGCCACAAGATGGGGCTAATGTATTGGAACGACCAAAGTATTTATTAACTATTAGATATTGAAAGAGAGCGTATGGGGCTGAGAGCTGTTGGATGTAACTTATTTAAGTCATGCTATATATATCTGTCTGGGCTCTTAAACATTATTACCAACAATTATTAATACTTATTGTTTACCCAGCATGTCTATTACCGAGAGAGCTGGATTGTTTGTAAGGCAGCATGGCGGTCAGGAAGTATTATATAATCTTATCATGGCCCTGCTAGCTAATTGCATGAGAGCCACATAACCAGTGGAGGTGTCATCAAGTTGTTTCACCTCTAATATGAGGGACACTGTTTGATGAGGGGGGGAATTAGATACATTTTGTAGATTATGTTACAGTTCTAATGTGATGTACACAAAGATCCGCCATATTGCCTCACCACCGTAATAAGTTGATCTAAGCATAACATTGAAGGTAGACTTTTGTCATGTAATGGTAACCTTTCTATTTCTCATCATTTTTTTGCTTAATACATAACGTAACTGCAACTGCCATATTATTCTACTTTGCCCTAGATCTAGGCTATAGAGCGTAGAAGTCAGGCATGCAAACAAATAAAGACCGCAAAAAGGCGGAAAAAGTAAAACATATAAAAAAAACAAATGTTCAGTTGCGGGTGGAGATAGCGAAAGTTCTAGTTCTCTGCCCGACCTGCGTAAGCCTTCTTCCCTTAAAGTTGTGTATCATGAAGAACGATACGTCACATGGGGCATAAGAGCAATTTGAGTATTGCATTTCTCTTTGACCCTGTGTTGTAAGGTTAGACTTGAGAGAGAAACAACTGTGTTTTAAGATATAAGTCTCGAGTTTTACCTTTCTTGAGTGTATGGAAAAATTTGTTTCAGTCAAATTACTCACGTAAGGTCATACCAGGCTCGTGCATACCGTTTTACCGTTCATGCTTTGGGTTCGTTGTTTCCGCTTTAGTTCACCGGATTTATGTAGGTTAGCTTGTTGACGGTGGGTTTGCTGCAACCCCGGTGTGCCAGTTTCCTGTAATGAAAAGGGGAGAGGGAGAAAGGGAAAGGGACAGAAAACTAAGCTAAAAGCAACCTCCAATCTAGGGGGCGGTAAAAGTAAATCGATGGCTTGTAGATAAAGATTTTTAGCTTGTCTACCATAGATCAGGTGTAAGCTTGGAATAAGTGTAGGTCAGGAACCGTATACTGCTTGAATGGTAGAAGCATATTGGAACTTCAAAAGGCGGTTTGTGTTTAGGTGTCCATCTGGTCATGGCGCTCCATGCGGTCTCTACGCCTCGGTGGTGAGAAACCAGGGCTTCCTTGGTTTAGGCCTCTCCTGCACTGTTGGGCCGATGGTGATCGTCTGCGTCGATCTCTGTTTCTTTGGGCTCTGGGAGTGTAGTTGTTGGTCACTTCGATCCATGTTTCATTCAGCATGTAAGAATTGTACCAATCCGGGACCTCGATTGGTGGGATATTCAGTGTTTCAAAGAAAGCACAGAGATCCTCAGGTGTGCGTAGTAATGCTGTTTGCCCCCTCCATGTTGCTAAGAGACAGAATGGGAACTTCCATCTATAAGGTATTCCTCTTGTGCGTAATAGGTCTGTGATCGGGCATAATGCTCTGCGTTGCTGCAAAGTAATGTTAGAAAGATCTTGGAACAATTTGATCTCTGTCCCATTAAAGTGCACCCTGCCTCTTTCTCTTGCTTTTTTTAAAATGGCTTATTTGAGAGGGAAGTTTACCAAGCAACAAATTATGTCTCTGGGTGGGTCAGTGTCCCTTCCTCTCGGTCTGAGTGCATGATGGATTCTCTCAAAATCTATGGGGGAGTCTGGTGGTCTTTCCAGCAGGTCATTAAATATTGTTGCCACTGTTTGTTCAAGTGGGTTCTGGTCAGTTAGTTCTGGGACCCCCCCTCACTCTAATATTATGGCGTCTTCCTCGGTTATCAAGGTCTTCTAAATGGCGCTGTATTTCCACGATATGCGAGAGATGCATGTCAGAAGTCTTTTGCACCTGCTTTATCGCATCAGCTTGCCTTGCTGCTGTCTGCTCCACTGTTCCCAGCCGTGCTGCTACCCCTTGTATGTCTGCCTTGAGGTCTGTAATGGCGGCCGACAGGGTTGCCTTTATGTCAAGTGCCACAGCCTGCAAGTCTGATAGGCACAGGGTCTGAGTGGGTTGTTTTGGGGTGGTTTCTACCCCTGTATGATTGTAAGGGCCGATCGCGCCGTCCGGCACGCCGCTGGAGCCGCCGAGCGGGCCGCATGGCTTAGGCGAGGCCGCGGCTTTTGGGCCTTCTCCCAGCGATGTCCGGAACATCGCCGGAATGTTGTTTAAAATGTTGGTGGTTACCTCTGGAGGCTCCCGGGGTGCTGTGGAGGTCTTATCTCCCTTTCCCATCTTCGGATGGAGAGCGATTCGGCCCGTGGCTTATGATGGCTGCTCCTGTGTGCCTGAGAGTCTGGATTAAGCGTCCATCTTGGTCCGGAGTTAGGCCACGCCCCTTCCAGATTTTTTACCTTTTTTTTGTTGCGTGTGTTTTATAGCAGAAAGTAAAAAATTTTTTTTATTAGAACAAAATACAGAGTACAAGAAGTAGTCAAAAATGGTAAATGTACATCATTCACGTTGCATACAAAGTGTAACCAAAAAACATCAGAGGAATAGTAATATAAGTGCTATCATTGGTCGCTGAATATACATCATTCACTTTGCATACAGAGTGTAACCATTACAAAACATCAGAGGAATAGTAATATAAGTGCTATCACAGTGGAACCAGTATGTATCAGCAGGGAAGGTCCCTAGAACTTCAACAACAGGTAACATTGTTCATTTATAGCAGGTTCTTAGGGTATCAAGTATGTGAGATCACAGCCTCAAAGGCTTGTTCTTGTTGAAGAAGTAAGTGAACAGAGATTCAAATAGAGTTTGTGGAAAAGGGAAGGAAGAGCAAGGAGAAGAGGGGCACAAGAGGGAGAAAGGAGAAGAGAGAAAGAGGAGGAAAGGGGATCAGTGCCGGCGGGGCCGCGGTGTGGCCGAGGGGACCACCATGTACAACGGTAGAGGTAGATAGAAAACCATGGAATAAGGAGGTTGGGATCAAAGTCTGGGGGCAAAAAGTTATCCACCCACGGGGTCCATATTTTAGTGTGTCGAGGGAAACGGTCTAGTATTGTGGCCTCAATTTTGCTGTGGATCATGGCTTGGGTTACTCTGTTCTTCATTTCTGCTATGTGGAGTTTCGGGGTTTTCCAGGCTTTGGCAATGGTTTGTTTAGCAGCAGTGGTCAACTGAAGGAGGAGACTGATCTGATTTCTAGTATATTCTCCCTGGATATGGTTTAATAGTGCCAGGGCCGGGTCAGGGATCACAGCTTCATGTAGTATTGTGGAAATCATTTGGAAGATAGCCTTCCAGAATTGTTGTGCTATCTGGCAAGACCACCAAATATGGAGATAGGTGCCATGTTCACTACATCCTGGATGGATAGATCGGTACAAATTTGGATATTCTTGCTGGAACCAAGTACCAGCGCATTAATAGTTTATAATTCGTTTCAAGCGCTACCACATTTTGGGAAGAAGATTTGGTAGTGGCCCAAATATCGGACCACTCTTCTGGAGTAAGATATATGTAGGTCCTTGGACCACGATGCAGCATATAGAGGAAGGTCAGCTGATGGAGTGGAGAAGTGGTTATACAGGCTAGATATGATGCCTGGGGCATGAGGTTCTGCCGTGCAGGTTTTTTCGTATAGAGATTGGGTGTTCAGACTGGTGCAGGGACCGACTATTGATTTGACAAAATGGATCACTTGAAGATAGCGGAAAGACTCAGAGGATGGGAGTTTGGCGCTGGACTGGAGACCCGAGAATATTTTAAAGGTGAAGTTAGCGGTAAGGTCGCATATTCTAGTTATACCCCCTTGTGACCAGCAAGAAAAGGCATTGGGTTCAGAGTAGGCAGGGTAGAAGGAAGGGTGGTGCAGGAAGGATAGTAGAGGGCTATGTGGGGAGATCAATTTAAAGGGGTCGCGTAGTCTGTCCCATAGTTTTAGAGAGTGACAGGTGATAGGGTTGACAATATGACCGCGAGTGGAAGGGGATAACCACAATATGTTATCAACTGTTAGTGGGTGAAGGTCTATGGCTTTGAGGGAGACCCATTTCGGGGTTTCGGTAAGTGCGTGTAATAGGGTAAGTTGGGCTAATTGGGCTGCGTGGTAATATTTAGCAAAATTTGGGATGCCCAGGCCCCCGTGTAATTTGTGGCGAAGAAGAATAGTTCTTAGGACCCTGGGTTTGGTGGGGCCCCATATATATTTAAAAACTCTAGATTGGATAATCCGGTGGAAATAAGAGGGGACGTTAATTGGGAGGACTCTATATAGATATAAAAGTTTAGGAAGCAAGGACATCTAGACAGCTGCCACCCGACCTAACCAGGAAACGCATAAAGGTTTCCAGGTGTCCAGGAGAGATGACAATTGTGCTAACATGGGGAGATAGTTGGCTTGGTATAGAGAAGTTGGGTTTCCAGTCAGTTTTATACCTAGGTACGGGAGAGAGGTGGTAGACCAGATAATGGGGAAGCTTAGTTGTAAGTGGGTGACTTCTTGATGTGGGAGAGACACATTGAGAGCTCTAGACTTTGCTTGATTAACTTCTAGACCTGAAATGGAGGCAAATTTATCTAGGGTTTGAATAAGGTTAGGAAGGGTGGTGCGAGGTCATGTTACAAATAGGAGTGCATCGTCTGCGAACAGGCAGATCTTATGCGAGGTGGAAGCTATTTCTAGTCCTTTAATATTAACATTTGTTCTGATCAAAGCTGCCAACGGTTCAATAGCTAATGCAACAATTAAAGGGGAAAGGGGGCATCTCTGTCTAGTACCTCTTGCTATAGAAAAACTGTCTGAGCGAAATCCTGAGTACCTGATATATGCTTGTGGCTGGTTATAAAGGAAATTTATCCATTGTAAAAAATGCGGGCCAAAACCCCAGCGCTTGAGATTGTAGTCTAGATAGGGCCAGGACACTGTGCCAAAGCCTTTCTTATGTCAAGAGATAGTAGGTGCATCAGGATATTATGGGTTCTTGCAATATGTCGGAGGAGTATCACTCGTCTGATGTTGTCGCTAGCTTGTCTACGGGGTATAAAGCCTACCTGGTCTCTGTCTACTAGTCTGCCAATAAGAGGGTTAAAGCGAAGTGCCAATATTTTAGCCAAGAGTTTGATGTCCAGGCTAAGTAGGGAAATGGGTCTAAAGTTAGACCAAAGGGAGTTATCAGTATTAGGCTTGGGTATCATTGCTATAATGGCTGTCAGTGTGTCTCGGCCAAAGGCATGGTTCTGTAGTAGGGCGTTGAATGATTTACATAAACGGGGGGCAAGAGTTGCGGCAAATTTTTTAAAGTATGTGGCAGAAAGTCCATCTGGGCCTGGTCTCTTATGGGATTTGAGGGTTGTTATCGCTACAAGTACTTCTTCTGTAGAAATAGGTGCTTCTAGGGGTTCACGGTCTGAGTCTGATAATGTGGGCAAAGGAGTGTCCTGTAGGAGTGAGTCAGCGGTGGAGTGGGAAAAGGTGGATTTAGCTTTGTAGAGGTCTTCTAAACGTTTACGAAATTCACTTAGGATTTTGGTAGGATTACTAGTGTAAGTGTTTTTTTTTTCGATCCGTAATCTGATGGGAACATGGTTCTGTTCTGGTCGACGGAGACGCATGGCTAGAAAAGTATCAGGTTTGTTAGCTTTGGTGTAAATGGTATGGCTGGATCTGCGGATGGCCTTATTGGCCGATTCAGCCAGCAGCAGATCTAGTTCAGTTCTGGATTTTTCCATTGCTATCCTATGGGGTTCAGTTGGGGCTGTCTGGAACTGAAGATAATTCTGGTGGAACTCTTTTTCAAGGTTGGCTAATTGGAGCTTCTTATCTCGCTTGAGGTGTGTAGATACTAATTTGCATGTGCCTCTTATTACCGTTTTTTGTGCCTCCCAAAGGAGAACAGGAGAAATATCAGGGGTGTTATTGTGTCGCAGGTAATCTGTGAGGGCCACTTGAATATCAAGACAATATGACGGATTGGTAAGATGAGCTTCATTAATACACCAGGAGTGGTCACTGGTTTGGGGGATCAGGCAAGAAATTGTAGTAAGTACTGCACAGTGGTCCGACCATGGTATGGGTTGTATAGAGGAATTGACAAGTATTGGGGAGGATGCAACCGAGAGGAATGTATGGTCAATCCTAAAAAAGGATTTATGGGGGTATGAGTAGAACGTGTAGTTCTTCTTTGTTGGGTTGCATTCTCGCCAAGTGTCAAGCAGTGAGGCTTGTTGCAATAATTTTAAAACGTGTGAAGGGAGTATATTGATCTGTAGCATATGGGGATTTATCCATGTGTGGTTGAAGCACTGAGTTGGAGTCACCACAGAGGATCACTGTGCCTTTGCAATGTGTCCGTTTAACTTGTAGTAAGTGAGAAAAGAAGGGGTTCGGGTTATCATTCGGAGCATAATAGGAGACCAATGTGGTTTCCACTTCTTGGAGCGTGCCTACAAGAATTATGTAATGCCCTTCCAGATCCTTGATTTCCGAGGTTAATACAAAAGGGAGAGATTGAAGGGCTATAAGTACACCGCGCTTTTTTACAGTGGCGGGGGCAGTATACACTTGGGGATATTGAGAACTAAAGAATTTTGCGGTCGCTTGTGCCGTGTAGTGAGTTTCCTGGAGGGCCACAATGCTAGCTTTTAGTGCTGTAAATGAGTGAAAGGCCTTAACTCTTTTTGTGGTGAATTGAGTCCCTTTACATTAAGGGAAAGAATGTTCAGGGGGGCCATGGGGAATAAGATGAGATATTAGACTGAGGGGCCCCGAGGACCCCGTAGCCCCGCCGACAAAGATCAAAGGAGGAGACAAGGAGAATAGGAGGAAAGAAAGGGTAGCAATTGTAAAGCAAGTAAATGAATATATAGAGTAAGTGGCAGTAGAATTTGGTCGCCCGACCAAGTAGTGGACAGACTTGCCAGTCGGCCAGCCGACTCGCGAGTGTGTACACCATGTAAGGGGGGGGGGGCAATGACAGCTCCCGCCGCAAATAGGGGATTGTGATTGAAGCTTTAGGAATTTGATCAAACAAAAAGTAACAGTAAAGAAGACAGTGGTTATTCAAGTATTGCATTATAACCTATGCTTATCTGGGGCCACACAGACCTCCAGGGTAACACTATGGAAACATGATATAGGGATACATAAGTACTCAGGTAGGACATATCCGTATACATGTATCCTTCTATATACGTTTAAAATGAGAAACAGAAAAAAAAAACAAATAACCGTATATACCGGTAACAATTCAAATTACCCAAGTTGCGCACTAGTGGGCAAAAAATAGGCAGCAGTGTCTGGATTGCCGCATGCGCCCAGGGAAAGCCCTGAGCGCATGCGGCGAGCCAGACAATGAGCGCCAAGTAATGTGTTGCATAGTGATACTTGTGCAAAAAATAGAGTACATCTTCCCAAAAAAGAAAGGAAAAAAACTTTTTTTTTTCTAAAAAGAAAGAAAAAAAAAAATATTTTTCCTGGAAATAAGAAACACATATGTAAGAAAAAAAAAAAAAAAAAGCAGCATCGGAGAAGGGAAAAAAAAACCCTAGTTCTCCTGAATAATGAAAAAAAATAAATTTGTTGGTGAGAAAGTAGATAAAAAATAACGTGGGGTCTGAGCCCCTGCAACCCCGGAGGTTGTAGGTGGACTGCACAGGCTCCCCTTTTACCAGTAGGGGGTAGCCTATCACAGGACAATCCTCCTTTATCTTGATTGAAGAATTATCAGTTGCATCAAATAATGGAAACTAAGTTGGCTTCAATCGAAGGGCTACCGGTGCCAAAGAGTGGTTATGAAGGCAGCAAGAGTAAATTCAGCGTGGTGAGTATACTTGTCGATCCGGCAAGTTGTCCCTGGGTGAGCGAGCTGGAGTGCCTTTACGGATGGATGAGGGACCAGGGTTAGGCCTCTTTGGAGTTGCAGTATAGGGATGTGCTGCAGCACGAGCTGGGGTGCGAGGTAATGTTGTCTCCGCTGGGGTGGTTAGGCGCAGGGACTCAAGAAGGCGTTGGAGAGATTACGGTGATGTACAGGAATGTTGCTGGCCCTGGTAGGAGAATTGCAAGGCAAAAGGGAAGCACCGGGTGTATTTCAATTGGTGCTGCAGGAGAATCTGTAGTTGTGGCTTCATGGCACAGCGTTTAGCAATTGTGGATGGAGCTAGGTCAGGGAAAAGTTGGTATGTGTGACCCTGGAACAGGAGAGTGTCCTTATTGCGAGCAGCAGCTAGGAGTTGTTCCTTTGTGCATAAAAAGTGCAATTTAATAATAATATCCCGCCGTGGCCCGTCTTGTTGGCGGCGAGTCAGGGCCCTGTGTATTCTGTCAAACTCCAGATGCTCTATTGGTATAGAGGGTGATGACTCTTGGAATAGAGCTGTTGAAAAGGATAACAAGTCATCCACATTTTCTGGTATACCTCTCAGGCGTAAATTTGACCTGCTGGGGTGAATTTCAGCGTCCTTGAGGCGTGAAAGTAGCATGGCGTTCTCATCACGGAGGGCTGCCTGCTCTTGAACCTGCTCTTGAAGTGTAAGTTCCATGTCGTCTACCCTAGTTTCCAGGTCTGCTGTGTGCTGGCCTAGCTCCCTGATCTCACGTGACAACCTGTTAGTTATCTGGTCAGATGTAGATTTTAGGGCCTTATGTAGCATGGATTCCATAAGTTGTAGGAAATCACCCTGGGACATACCTGAGGGAGGCAGGAAGGGAGAACCTTGGTAGTCTGTATTGTCCTCATCATCGCTCTCAGCGGTGGCTTGTCCCGGTCTGTCAGGTGAGGCAGCGTGCTGCTTAGCCAGGTCCTTTGCCACCATCTTGGACGAGCCGCGGGCCAGGGCTTCTTTGATTGGCTTGGGTTTAGCCTTACCGCGATGGCAGGTTAAAACCATCCCGGATGATGCTGTGGCCGTTCCGGAGGCTATATCCGGGAAAAGCGGGGTTGCAAGGCGGCTCAGGCGCGGCGTATGTTCTCGATGTTGCGGTGGGAGGTGCGGAGCTCAAGTGGAACACGTCTGCCATGCAGAGCTTCGTGCATGCCAGCATGTGTGTATTAACACAGTCCGTTTTATATAGTAGCAAACACAGGACTGAAAGTTCACAGAGGCTGGCATCTGAAATAAGAAACAGGCAATACAGCTTAAAAGACCTCCTCAAGTGTTATCAACCCAGAATGGATGTCGTCAGTAAGGCTCCCAGTGCATCAATCAGCACTGTTACTACGGCAGGGGAATAATAGTGTGTGATGCTTATATATGTCCCGGCCGGAAGTGCGTCACTCGGCGAGGAGCCACGCACGCCGGCCTGGCCGACAGCTACAGCGCATGTGCCAAGAAACGCAGCAGGAGCGGCGCAGATCAGTCAATGCATCAGTAGCAGAGGCGGGGATAGGGAAGACTCGGAAGTCGCCCCCATTCCCCGTCAGGATGTGCAGCGATTGACGGGGAATGGGGGCGACTTCCGAGTCTTCCCTATCCCCGCCACTGCTACTGATGCATTGACTACAGTAGCTACACCTGACAAGGAATTTGGTGAGGAGCTCTCTGACTAAACATCAGGGCACTACAACTACATACACAACGATAAACATAAACAGTCACAGGCACTTAGCCCTCGCAGGGGCTTACCAAGGCAAAAAGGAATGCAGTATAAGAAACCAATGTGGCCTTAAGGACCGTAACTAACAAACACAACCAACAGCTTAAGAAACAACTTAAGCCCCATACACACGGTCGGATTTTCCGATGGATTCTGTCCTATCGGACAATGTTGTCGGAAATTCCGACCGTGTATTGGCACCATCGGACATTTTCCATCGGATTGTCCGACGGACAAAGTTGTATCTCCTTGCTCTATAAATTTTCCGACAACAAAGTCCGATCACACCAATTCCG
Source organism: Lithobates sylvaticus (assembly GCA_028564925.1). NCBI lineage: Eukaryota > Metazoa > Chordata > Amphibia > Anura > Ranidae > Lithobates > Lithobates sylvaticus. The sequence goes on from CM053029.1 coordinate 221,666,753, forward strand.
ATCGTTTGTAGCGAATTTCGACGGACAAAGTGCTACGCATGCTCAGATCACATTACAAGACCAAAGCTATTGGCTACTAGCCTCTACGTACAGTGGTGTGAAAAAGTGTTTGCCCCCTTCCTCATTTCCTGTTCCTTTGCATGTTTGTCACACTTAAGTGTTTCGGAACATCAAACCAATTTAAACAATAGTCGAGGACAACACAAGTAAACACAAAATGCAATTTGTAAATGAAGGTGTTTATTATTAAAGGTGAAAAAAAATCCAAACCATCATGGCCCTGTGTGAAAAAGTGATTGCCCCCCTTGTTAAAACATACTATAACTGGTTGTCCACACCTGAGTTCAATTTCTCTAGCCACACCCAGGCCTGATTATTGCCACACCTGTTCACAATCAAGGCATCACTTAAATAGGAGCTGCTTGACACAGTAAGGTCCACCAGAAGATCCTTAAAAGCTACACATCATGCCGAGACCCAAAGAAATTCAGGAACAATTGAGAAAGAAAGTAATTGAGATCTATCAGTCTGGAAAGGGTTATAAAGCCATTTCCAAAGCTTTGGGAATCCAGCGAACCACAGTGAGAGCCATTATCCACAAATGGCGAAGACATGGAACAGTGGTGAACCTTCCCAGGAGTGGCCGGCCGCCCAAAATTACCCCAAGAGCACAGCGACGACTCATCCAAGAGGTCACAAAAGACCCCACAACAACGTCCAAGGAACTGCAGGCCTCACTTGCCTCAGTTAAGGTCGGCGTTCATGCCTCCACCATCAGGAAAAGACTGGGCAAAAATGGCCTGCATGGCAGAGTTCCAAGGAGAAAACCACTGCTGAGCAAAAAGAACATCAAAGCTCATCTCAATTTCTCCACAACACATCTTGATGATCCCCAAGACTTTTGGGACAACATTCTGTGGACCGATGAGACAAAAGTGGAACTCTTTGGAAGGTGTGTGTCCAAGTATATCTGGCGTAGAAGGAACACTGCATTTCAGAAAAAGAACATTATACCAACAGTAAAATATGGTGGTGGTAGTGTGATGGTCTGGGGCTGTTTTGCTGCTTCAGGACCTGGAAGACTTGCCGTGATAAAAGGAACTATGAATTCTGCTGTCTACCAAGAGATCCTGAAGGAGAATGTCCGACCATCTGTTCGTGTACTCAAGCTGAAACGAACTTGGGTTCTGCAGCAGGACAATGATCCTAAACACACCAGCAAGTCCACCACCGAATGGCTGAAGAAAAACAAAATGAAGACTTTGGAGTGGCCTAGCCAAAGTCCTGACCTGAATCCTATTGAGATGTTGTGGTATGACCTTAAAAAGGCCGTTCATGCTCGAAAACCCTCTAATGTAACTGAATTAGGACAATTCTGCAAAGATGAGTGGGCCAAAATTCCTCCAGGACGCTGTAAAAGCCTCATTGCACGTTATCGCGAACGCTTGGTTGCAGTTGTTGCTGCTAAGGGTGGCCCAACCAGTTATTAGGTTTAGGGGGCAATCACTTTTTCACACAGGGCCATGATGGTTTGGATTTTTTTTCACCTTTAATAATAAACACCTTCATTTACAAATTGCATTTTGTGTTTACTTGTGTTGTCCTTGACTATTGTTTAAATTGGTTTGATGTTCCGAAACACTTAAGTGTGACAAACATGCAAAGGAACAGGAAATGAGGAAGGGGGCAAACACTTTTTCACACCACTGTAGTCCCGTCGTAGGCAACAAACGTCACCACGTTCAGAATGATCGGATTTTCCGACAACATTGTCCGACCGTGTGTATGCAACACCAGTGTCGGACTAAATCCGTCGGACCAAATCTGATGGATTTGGTGGTCGGATTTTCCGACCGTGTGTATGGAGCTTTAATGTAAACCCAAAAAAAATAAATTCAGGGTTTACTCCAGCCCTGAGAAATCCCGCCCCCTCTGACATCATGGGGAAAGCCATAGGGAAGTCCCCATGATGTCCCCGTGCGTCAGAGGGGGGCGGGGTCACCAGGTGGCCCGCCCTCCGTTATAAACGAGCTGTCAGACGCAGCGAAGCCTCACACAGCGGGAGCCTCCCATTGCGGCCCAAGAAGAGACGCCGACACCATGGAAGAAGATGCCGGACGAGAAGACCAGAGCAAGAAGAAGCGGATCGGAGGAAGAAGAAGATGGAAGAAGAAGATGGAAGAAGATGATAGAAGATGGAAGAAGAAGATGAAGAAACCGAAGGATGAAGAAAGGAAGAAGGAAGACCAGAAGAAAGAAGATTTTAATAAAGGAATTGTCAAAGACAGTCTCCTGTCAGAGTTCGGGGTCAAGTTCTTTTTTGGTGAAATGGTAGGGGTACTTTTGTACCCCCTTACCATTTCACACAGGGGGGGGGGCGGGATCTGGGGGTCCCCTTGTTAAATAAGCCCCCCGCCCGCAGACCCCCACAACCAATGGCCAGGGTCGTGGGGACGAGGCCCTTGTCCCCATTAACATGGGGACAAGGTGCTTTGAGGGGTCACAGACCCCCAAAGCACCCTCCCAATGTTGAGGGTATGTGGCCTGGTACGGTTCAGGAGGGAGGGGGGGCTGCTCTCGTCCCCCCTCTTTTCCTGCGGCCTGCCAGGTTGCGTGCTCGGATAAGGGTCCGGTATGGATTTTGAGGGGGGCCCCACGCCATTTATTTTTTTCGCCGGGGTTCCCCTTAAAATCCATCCCAGACCTGAAGGGTCTGGTATGGATATTCAGGGGGACCCCTACGTCATTTTATTTTTTTAAATTTGAACCTTAATTTGAACCTTAATATCCATAGCAGACCTGAAGGGCCTGGTAATTGAATTTGGGGGAACCCCCACGCTTTTTTTTTTTTTTATCAATTATTTTTTTTTTTATTAATAGCTTTCAATGAATGACTGTTCTCTGTGTTTCAGGAGCCGGCAATTTATTAGCCGCGAGTGATTTTAAATAGCTTTTTTTCCTGCAAAAATGACACTTTGACAGTTCTAAGCACGGGAAACATGCGCCCCTTCCAAGGCATACTATAGACACCCCCCAGGTACGAAATTTAAAGGAATATTACACTTTTATGTTTCACATTAAGCATTATTAAAATCACTGCTCCTGAAAAAACGTCCGTTTTAAAAAAAAAATAAACAAAAAAATTTGCATTGATACAGGTCCCCAAACAGTTTTTTTATGACAATAACAAGAATAGACTGCTTAGAGGAGAGAACAGATGCCATAGAAGAAAACATGCAGGACTATTCCAAAGCCCACAATGAGCTCCACTTGCGACGTACGGTCGAATCGGCGCGCGCGCATGCGCACACGCGCCGCTGATTCGTCCGGGCGTCGAAACGAGGGTACGCGCCGTCGTACTCCTCAGGCGCGCGCGCGTGCGCAGCGAGCGCGGGCACGTGCGTCGCGGGCGCACACGTGACGCGTTAGCGCTGTTTGGCGCCAGTTGGCCTTTAAAAGAATGACAGCTGCACATGTCAAGTGCTGTTCGTCTGCAGTTTGCCCCTTGTTTAACCTGCCTCTGTTGTGTACTCCTGTTTACCTGATCCGGCTTCCACTTGACTCTGCTGCCTTCTCCACTCCTGATTCCGGCCTGTTGACTCTGCTTTGGACTGATACCTGAACGCTGATCTCCTGCCTGTCTGACCTCTCCATTGCCTGTGCCCACTTACCTGCCTGCCAAAGTGTATCCAGACCCGGCCTGCCTGACGACCCCTCTGCCTGCTCCCTGCATGCTGCATACTTCCAGAGTTGCTGACGCCATCTCGGGGTCACCCTACATCCGGACCCTGCTCCGCTACCTGCCAGTCTCTGCTGCTTCAACATCCAGGAGATCGCTACTGATCAGCTACGTCTCCCACAGCATCCATTCCAGGCACTCCTACCCCGCTGTGCTCACGGGACCACTGTCTCCACTCCAGTGGGCCCTGAACCAGAGCCGTAAGAGAGGCCCTCTCCCAGCGAAGTCAGGCTCACCACTCAGGTACCTAACAGTACGAACAGCCATGACTGAGCCTGCGGGAGAAGCCTCTGCCATGAAGGAGTTCTGCTCACACCTGGCAGCCCTCACTCAGGCGGTGCAATCCCTGCAAGAAGGGTATACCAGACTGGAAGGTCGAGTGCAGCAACTTGCTGACCCCAATGTTGCGGTTCCTACATCTCCGCAACCTTCTGCAACACCTGCTACTCCTCCTGCGGTGGTGATGCTGCCTCCTGAACCCAGAGTACCTGTTCCTGATCGCTTCTCCGGAGATCGTTCCAAATTCCGTGTCTTCCGCAACGCCTGCCAGTTATACTTTGCTCTTCAACCCAGAACCTTCTCCCTAGAGGCCACCAAAGTGGGGTTCGTAATCTCCCTGCTGCAGGGCGAACCTCAGATTTGGGCTCATCGCCTGCTGGAGGGAAATAGCATGCTGACGCAGTCCCTCTCGTCTTTCCTGGAAGCCATGGCGCAACTTTACGAGGACCCCCAGCTAACCACCACAGCCGAGTCTGCTCTATCTGCGCTCCAGCAAGGCCGCAGAACGGCCGAGGACTATGTGACAGACTTTAGACGATGGAGCGCAGACACCCAGTGGAATGACTCGGCTTTAAGGCATCAGTTCCGCATGGGCCTCTCCGAAGGCCTAAAGGATGAACTTGCCCGAGTGGGCACCCCAGACACTTTGGAGGGCCTGATAACTTTGAGCATACAAATTGACCGTCGGCTCCGGGAACGCAGAGTCGAGAGATCCGCTCAAGTCCACCGTCCGGCTTGGATGACCGCAAGGGCTCCATTACCGGCTGGCCGTTACATGCCCGCTCAGCCAATGGCCCCTGCCCATCCTCTTCCCGATGCCGGCGAGCCGATGCAGCTTGGTCTCATGCGACCCACTCTGTCTCTGGAGGAACGTGCCCGACGCCGTCAACTAAATTTGTGCCTGTACTGTGGTGGGCCCGGACACTTTGTGAACAGTTGCCCGAGCAAGCTGCGTAAGTGCCTTTCGTCTGTGTCAATCAACTCTGCTCACTTACCAGTCCATGCCACCCACATCTCTCTACCCCTGTCTTTTCAGTTCCTGGGAAGGACGATTCGCACCAACGCCATCCTTGATTCAGGAGCCTGCAGCTGTTTCATCGATACCACCTTTGCCAGCCGGCACGACATTCCTCTTCAGAGGAAGGCCCGCGGACTATCCGTCTTCCTGGCTGACGGTTCCCGCATTAAATCGGGCCAAGTTGTCCAGGAGACCCAACCTCTGTTCACTATCTCTTCTCTCCACCACCAGGAACTGTTAACCTTGGACGTAATCTCGTCCCCCCTGTTCCCAGTGATCCTGGGCATCCCCTGGTTGCAGGCACACGATCCGACCATCTGCTGGTCCACAGGGGAGGTCAAGTTCCAGTCCCCCTACTGCCTGGAACATTGCTTACACGAAGCTCCGGTACAACCCGCTACGCTTCTTTGTCTGGACTCTGATACTGACCTGATCCAAGCGGTACCGGAGCCATACCATGAATTCTTAGACGTCTTTAGTAAACGGGGAGCGGACACCCTACCCCCACACCGCACCTATGATTGTCCCATAGAACTTTTGCCGGGGGCCGAGATTCCGTTCGGGCGTATCTTCCCCCTTTCCGAGAAGGAACAAGAGGCCCTGAAGGCCTACATTTCGGAGAACCTAAAGAAGGGGTTTATACGTCACTCCACCTCACCCGCGGGGGCCGGCATATTCTTTGTAACCAAGAAAGACCAGTCACTCCGACCCTGTGTGGACTACCGGGAGCTAAATAAAGTTACAATTAAAAATCGCTATCCCTTACCCTTAATACCGGAACTGTTTCAAAAACTAAGAGCGGCCACCATATTCTCCAAACTGGACTTAAGAGGGGCCTATAACCTGGTTCGCATCCGATCAGGTGATGAATGGAAGACTGCATTTCGTACCCGTTTTGGGCATTACGAATACTTAGTTATGCCCTTCGGCCTTTGTAATGCCCCGGCTACTTTCCAGCACCTCATAAACGAGGTCTTCAGGGACTTCCTGGACATTTTTGTCATTGTATACTTGGATGACATCCTAATCTTCTCCAGAACGCTTGAGCAGCATCGGGGGCATGTGGGCCGAGTCTTACTCCGTCTTCGTCAGCACGGATTGTACGCGAAAGCAGAGAAGTGCACCTTCGAGCAGCAGAGCATCCAATTCTTGGGTCTTCAGATCTCCCCAGCAGGCATCGAGATGGACCCGCAGAAGGTAACGGCTGTGCTGGACTGGCCGCCACCCTCTGACAAGAAGGGTGTGCAGCGTTTTGTCGGATTTGCTAATTTTTACAGAAAGTTCATCAAGGGGTTCTCGGCCATCATCTCACCAATCACACAGCTAACAAGGCAGAATGTACGGTTTCATTGGGGTCCAGAGGCCCAGGAGGCGTTTGTGAAACTCAAGGAGCGATTCACATCCGCTCCCATCCTCAGTCACCCTGACCCATCTCTCCCATACATCCTGGAAGTGGATGCCTCTGAGGTAGCAGTGGGGGCCGTGGTCTCCCAACGCCAGGGCAATAAGGACCTAATGCACCCTGTGGGCTTCTTTTCCCGGAAACTTTCACCCGCAGAAAGGAACTACGATGTCGGTGACCGAGAACTGCTAGCCATAAAATCAGCGCTGGAGGAATGGAGGTACTTGCTGGAGGGAGCAGTCCACCCTGTACTAATTTACACGGACCACAAGAATCTTGAGTACTTAAGGACGGCAAAACGTCTAAAACCACGACAAGCCCGCTGGGCCCTCTTCTTTTCACGTTTCAGCTTCCACATTACCTACCGGCCTGGATCTAAAAATGTAAAGCCAGATGCGCTTTCACGCATGTTCGACTGCCCTAAAGACTCCACACCTCCTGATACCATCCTCCCTGCAAGCAACTTCCTTCTACTACAGCCGGATTTACTGTCCCAGATCAGGGAGGCCTCCCTGAACCCGCTCCTTCCCCCAGGACTTTCACTAAATCGTAGAGAGGGGCTTCTCTGGAAGGACAGCCAGGTGTTTGTTCCCGAACCCATCCGGGTTAAAGTATTGGCCCTCCTCCACGATCACCCACTAGCAGGACACTTTGGGGCCCGAAAGACTCTTGACTTGGTGCAGCGCACCTTCTGGTGGCCTGGTCTGAAGGAATTCTGCTCCAAGTATGTCAGTTCATGCCCAGTGTGCTCCCGAAGCAAGACTACTAGGGGCCGGGCCTGGGGCCTACTCAAGCCTCTACCTGCACCTGATCGACCCTGGCGTATGATAACGATGGACTTTATAGTCGAGCTGCCCCCCTCTGAAGATCACACGGCCATCTTTGTAGTCGTTGACCGACTCTCAAAGATGGCCCACTTCCTACCCCTAAGGGGAACCCCATCTGCAGCAGAGACGGCCCGTGTTTTTATCCGAGAGATCGTTAGGTTACACGGGGTACCCAAGAATATAGTCTCGGACAGGGGAGTCCAGTTCACCTCGCGGTTTTGGAGGGCACTGTGTGATAGTCTAAAGATTGAGCTGGCCCTATCCTCAGCTTACCACCCTCAAACTAATGGGCAGACTGAGCGCACAAACCAGACCCTCGAACAATATATTAGGTGTTTCACTTCATTTGTGCAAGATGATTGGGTTTCTCTGCTGCCCTTAGCAGAATTCGCGTACAACAACGCCAGCCACTCGACCACGGGACAGTCCCCGTTTTTCGCCAATTATGGGTTCCATTTAACATTTCTACCAGATTTTCTTACAGAGTCCTCAGTTCCAGCGGTCCAGGACGCAGTGACCTTCCTAAGCCGCAACAACCAAATCCTCCAGGAAGCCATAACCAAGGCCCAGGCGGACAGTAAGAAAGCCTTTGACCAAAAGAGGAGGGGAGAGTTGAATCTGCAAATCGGGGATCAGGTATGGCTTTCCTCTTCTAATTTAAAGTTAACCTGTCCCTCTAAGAAGTTGGCACCCAAGTTCCTGGGCCCTTTTCCTGTAAAGAGGAGGATTAATGAGGTGTCCTATGAACTGTCCCTGCCAGACACCATGAAGATACATCCTGTGTTTCATGTCTCTCTATTGAAACCCTCGGTACCCGATCCCTTCCCCAATAGGGAGTCCGGGCCTCCTGAACCTGTCCTAGTGGATGGAAACGAGGAGTACGAGGTAGAAGTTGTTCTAGACTGTAGAAGGCGACAAGGGCAAAGACAGTTTCTAATCAAATGGAAGGGCTTCGGCCCAGAAAGCAATTCTTGGGAACCTGAGGACAATATACATGCTGGAAGACTAATTCGTGCTTTTTTCATTTCACACCCTGAGAAGGATGACCAACTGGGCACCCGGAGGTTGCCCCTTGTGGGGGGGCAATGTCAGGGCTCCACTTGCGACGTACGGTCGAATCGGCGCGCGCGCATGCGCACACGCGCCGCTGATTCGTCCGGGCGTCGAAACGAGGGTACGCGCCGTCGTACTCCTCAGGCGCGCGCGCGTGCGCAGCGAGCGCGGGCACGTGCGTCGCGGGCGCACACGTGACGCGTTAGCGCTGTTTGGCGCCAGTTGGCCTTTAAAAGAATGACAGCTGCACATGTCAAGTGCTGTTCGTCTGCAGTTTGCCCCTTGTTTAACCTGCCTCTGTTGTGTACTCCTGTTTACCTGATCCGGCTTCCACTTGACTCTGCTGCCTTCTCCACTCCTGATTCCGGCCTGTTGACTCTGCTTTGGACTGATACCTGAACGCTGATCTCCTGCCTGTCTGACCTCTCCATTGCCTGTGCCCACTTACCTGCCTGCCAAAGTGTATCCAGACCCGGCCTGCCTGACGACCCCTCTGCCTGCTCCCTGCATGCTGCATACTTCCAGAGTTGCTGACGCCATCTCGGGGTCACCCTACATCCGGACCCTGCTCCGCTACCTGCCAGTCTCTGCTGCTTCAACATCCAGGAGATCGCTACTGATCAGCTACGTCTCCCACAGCATCCATTCCAGGCACTCCTACCCCGCTGTGCTCACGGGACCACTGTCTCCACTCCAGTGGGCCCTGAACCAGAGCCGTAAGAGAGGCCCTCTCCCAGCGAAGTCAGGCTCACCACTCAGGTACCTAACAAGTTTAGAGGAATAGATGCCTTGACCCTGTGACGCCGTACGCTGGTTATGGCGCCGGCACCATTAACAGTGTTCTTGCGTGTGTTGTGTTTCCCTTTCACCTGGTTTGGCACCTTTTTCCCTCACTTATTACCTCAGTTTTCCTCACTTTACCCACTCACCTGTATTATAATATATCTCGATTTGATGATATATAACCCTGTTTAGCCATCTACATTGGCAATCACTCCATTTTCCTTCACTGCCCACCACTGTCTCTGAGACCAGTGTGATTCCCAGCAGACAGCGCGCCGGGACAGGAAGAGGCCGTGGGAGTCTATGCCCGGAAGTGGGTGAAAATACCTGTCTTAGACAGGTATCTGCACCCTCCTCCCCCCTGAAAGGTGCCAAATGTGACACCGGAGGGGGGGAGGGTTCCGAAAAGAGGTTCAATTTTTGTGTGAACCTCCGCTTTAAATCAGACACAGGGAGACAGATGACAATCTATAAAACACACATAATAAAATTCCCACAACAGTTCCTCCTCTTTGTCATATGCTCCTATGTTTTGCTCGGTAAATCTTGATCTTCTTCTTAATCGTCCATAAAAATGAAAACACGGCTTGACTTGTAGACTCTGTTCTTCAGGAGGGATTACTTAGAGTAGGACATGAAGGCCGATCAGTCTGGGATCCTCTGTGTCTAGAGTTTAGAGTTGATGTTCGGGTTCGGCCGAAATTCGGAAAAAAGTCCGGGTTCAGGACCGAACTTGACCCGAACTTGACCCCGAACTCTGAACCCCATTGAAGTCAATGGGGACCCAAACTTTTGAAGACTACAATGGCTGTAAAAAAGTCATGGAAAGGCCTAGAGGGCTGCAAATGGCAACAAAATGTTAAGAGCATGGCAAGTGCTCTGCAAACAAATGTGGATAGGGAAATAACTTAAAATAACATAAAAAAAATAAAAAATAAAAATAATATGCTGGAGGCCCCCTTCTCAGCAGAAGAGGTACAGGAAGTCATTAAGAACCTCAGAAACTTGCGCTACACGACACATGGCGCACTCTCAACCCCCGGGAAAAAGATTTCACATTTTTCTCAGCACCACACAACCGTTACTCGAGACTGGACTATATGTTCATACGCCAGGCTGACCTATCCCACCTAGAAAACGCCACTATAGAAAATATGGTAATCTCAGACCACCACCCGATCACGGTAACTTTGCGCTTCCCACAAAGAGAAAGGTTCACTAAGATGTGGAGGCTTGATGCATCCATCTTGGCGGACCCAGGAGACGCAGCCCATATCAAACAGGCCCTCCAAGACTACTTCCACACCAACGACACACCGGATGTGCACCCCATGGTTCAATGGGAGGCACATAAATGTGTCATCCGGGGACACCTCTTAGCCATAGCTGCCAGGAAAAAAAAGGAGCACCAAAAGCTGATACTAAGCCTCACAGGACAAATTACCAAGTTAGAGACACAGCACAAACGCTCTGGTGCACTTCAAGTGGCCCAAGAACTAGCAGACACACGATCATTATTGACTGAGGAACTTTTTAGGAGGGCACGAAGGAGGCATATATTATCCCAGAAGCTATTCTATGAGCAAGGTAACAAACCTGGAAGACTTCTGGCGAGATGCATGCAAAAACGCACACTTACTTCTACAGTCCATCAAATAACTGATCAACAGGGGATAAAACACACTAAAAATGAGGAAATTTCGCAACAATTTTTAGGATTTTATAGCAAACTTTATAACCTTAATGAATCAACGCCCAGCTCTATAGGAGATGGGGAAAGGGAGGGCATGATACGGGCATTCCTGTCCAAATTTAGCCCACAAGCCCTATCAGAAGGTGACCGTGCGGAGCTGGAAGCACCTTTGTCTTCTGAGGAGTGGGAGGCAGCATTGAAGAGCACAAAACCAGGCAAGAGTCCAGGGCCAGACGGCTTTACAGCGCAGTACTATAAGGCCTACGCAGAGACTCTAGCTCCACGCTTCCTCAGAGCCTTTAACACACTCTCATCTGCTCCCTACTCCTCAGACACAATGCTGGAGGCCTATATCACGGTGATTCCCAAAGCTGACAAGGACCCCACTGACGTGACAAGCTATCGGCCAATATCGCTCCTGAATGTCGATATTAAATTATTCTCGAAGATCCTAGCGACACGCCTAGCATACTATGTGCCTGCCTGGGTGGGGAAAGATCAAGTGGGCTTTGTCAGGGGCAGGGAGGCAAGGGACAATACTATTAAGGCCCTAAACCTACATCACTGGCTAACCTCTACAAAGCGGGAAGGATTCTTCCTAGCGATGGATGCAGAGAAGGCGTTCGATAGAGTGGCCTGGGACTACATGGAGGAAGTCCTGGTTGCTCTTGGACTAGGGAACTGCATGCGCACCTTTATTAAAGCACTCTATGCAAACCCAAAAGCCAGAGTCAGAGTCAACGGCCACCTATCGGACGCCTTCCACATCCACAATGGCACAAGGCAGGGGTGCCCTCTCTCACCCCTTCTCTATATTCTCACCCTTGAACCCCTTTTACGTTGTATCAGAGCTAATCCGGATATACAGGGTGTGGTGGTACGTGACAGGGAGTACAAGATAGCGGCCTTTGCGGACGACATTCTGCTTTCCCTATCGGAGCCACTGACATCCCTACCAAATCTCTTACCAGTCCTTGAACAATTTAAGCGTATCTCTAACCTGAAAATAAACTATACAAAGTCGTTTGCCCTAAATATTTCCCTACCAGACACAGTAGTAGAATTATGCCAGGCCAATTTCCCCTTTAAATGGAAGCCAGATGCCATTACATATCTGGGCATTCAACTCCCTCAGAACTTGGATACTCTTTATGAAAAGAACTTTCTTTCAGAGCTGAGGCACTTACAAAAGGATCTACAAAATTGGGATGTGCCGACCCTATCCTGGTTTGGAAGGGCCTCTGCGCTGAAAATGACAGTCCTCCCTCGCATATTGTACAAAATGCAAACTATACCGATACGTCTCCCGCCTACCTTTTTTGCATTATATAAGAAGATGTGCAGGACCTTTCTCTGGGGCTCGAAACCGGCGCGAGTTAGCTGGGCAAAACTAGTCCTACCCAAACCTAAGGGAGGGATAGGCCTCCCTGACATATTGCGGTATTATTGGGCAGTACATATGACTAGAGTAGTAGACTGGAAGATCCACGACCGATTTAAAGATTGGGTCAAACTAGAAAGACAGATATCAGGCGTCGATCTCCACGCACTCCCCTGGTTCTCCAAGACACCTCCAGACACTCATCTTCACTCACACCCCCTTATCGGGGCAACACTCCACGAATTTAACAGGGTGTGTAAGATACATGCGATCTCAAACACGGAGAGCCCGATTACCCCTGTAAGAGGCAATCCGGATTTCCCTCCTGGACTTGCCAAATCCTACCTAGCACAGGAATGGCCACACGAAGAGATGCTGGCAAAACACTTCTTCCATAGGGGCAAATTTAGAACACAGCAAGATTTGGCAGCAATATCTAGCACTCAGACCTTTCCCCTCTGGTCCTACATTCAACTGAAACATTTCTTAGATAGGCCAGGGAAAAGGGAGAGCTTCTCAAGACCACCCACAGTTTTCGAGTCCCTATGCTCGGGCCCCTCCCCCCAGAATCATGTCGTCTCTGCACTCTATGCCTCCATGTTTGGAGAAACACACTCTGTCTTGCGCTCTGAACAGGCATCCTGGGGGGACGAGTTAGACAGGGAGATTGAAGACACGGACTGGGATCGCATACACTTACTTACCCACAAGGGGTCCCTCAATGTAAATGTACAGGAGAATGGGTTCAAAATCAGGACAAGATGGTATAAAACCCCAAAACTGCTTCACAGAATATTTCCAACAGTATCAGACAAATGTTGGAGATGTGAAAGAGAAACAGGTACATTTATCCATATATGGTGGTCGTGCTCCCTAATCCAGCCATACTGGAGCAAGGTACATGAGGTAGTCACTAACGTCACCTCATTGCCCCTGGAATTCACTCCAGCACAATACCTCCTTCATTTGTCTGATATTTCCGTAAAAAGATATATGAAATCGGTAGCCATACATATGATTAATGCGGCCAGGATGTGCATTCCGGTACATTGGAAGTCTAAACGCTCACCCCCGATTAAAGATTGGATAGCTCGTGTTAATCGAGTAGAGATAATGGAGGAGCTAATTCACTCCTCTCAAGATAGAATATCCAGCTTCTCGTCGACCTGGGAGCCTTGGCTCACTTTTAAGCACTCACAGCCATATCAAACATTGATACAGAGTACTGACTGACACCTAATATTGCAATATCCTTGTAGTGAGCAACACTCGGATGACAGGTATTCCGCAGAAACATCCAGTCATCTGGCCACATTAACCAGACCTCAATCATAGATTCATTGTTAACTACAGGCGGAGGGGGTAGATGGTGGTGGACCCCACCCCTCCTCCGCTCGGCAACTTCTCAATCCCTGGACCAAACACCCTACCACCCCCCCCCCCCACCCTTCTCTTTTCCTTTCTTCCCCTCTTTCTCTACGTTTCCCGCTTTACCCTTTCTCTATCTTTGGGCTCTCTATCCTACACCCCTGGTGGCCGCTTGGTCGTCTCTTCAGGGGAGCTAGAAGGTGCTATAACGGATAACTGGAAAGAGGAAAAGGGAACGCCAACAATCACAGCTGTCATGATTGCGAGTCTTAGAGTGATCACGCTGGGAGCAGTGGTGACACTCCAATATAAAGGCGAGTCAATTTAGACCCTAGAATTGACACGGGGTTATCAGGGGAGACGCTCTGAATGTTATCCTCCCAGCAACATGATTGAAGCGATAGCCCAGCGAAATTTATGAGTCGTGTTCTAGGCCCGAGTTAGTATTAAGTTGGCCTATATATGCAACCTCCCCGGTGCTTATAATTTGTTCGCCAGAATAAACGTGTCATTTGTTTATGCCTACCCATCTGGGTACCTTGTTCATACTCATACTATCTGAATACATTTTGCCTGTTTAATGTGATTGTATTTGTTGAAAAAAAAACTTAATAAAAATTGTTTGGATTAAAAAAAAGAACCTCAGAAACTCAACGGCACGATGCCACACATATGGTGGGAATGCCCCAGAATACGCCCTTTCTGGAAAAAATTATTCAATTTAATGGATAAGATAGTGGGAAAATAAAATACTTGGAAATTAAAAAAATTTTAAATGATAATCTTGACCTAGGAGGATGAGGTCCATATGAAGTAGGAGGTTGAGGTGGCTGTGGATGTGGCGGTGTAGGTGGAAGCGGCGGTGGAGGAGGACGAGGTAGCCAACACTGGTTCAAAAATACAACAATGGCTGGGTAAGGCTGGTGGTGATGTGTCAAATTCTGTCCCCCGTCGCATAGTGTCCGCCCTGTACTGCACTTGCTCAGTACGTAGGACAAGGGGATTTCGAAACTCTCCGAAGACGATGCGTGGTGAGTCCAGGTTCAAGCCACATCATCCAAGGTTGAAGCCAAGCCAAGCGAGGTTGTGCCCGAAGCGTGGCGAGCGAAGCAAGCCCGTGAGGGGCCCTGTTACTATGTGCTACTGTATGTCCATTCGGATGGTGGGGCTGGAACCTGTACTCACAGAGCAGGCGCCATTCATCTTCAGAGGTTTTGTGAATCCACTGTCCTCCGTACTGCGCAAGAGCTGCACCTGCGCAGTAAGTGGCCGGACAGTTTTTGTCAGAACACCAGTATACGTGTCTATTCTGCACAAGGTGATGAACCTGAGCTTGTCCACATTGGCTCTGGACAGGCGGCTGGGCTTGTCTGTCATAACGCCGCCTGCCGTGCTAAAAACACGTTCAGATAATACACTGGCTGCAGGGCAGGCCAGCACCTCCAAGGCGTAAAGGGCAAGCTCAGGCCATGTGCCCAATTTGGAGACCCAGAAGTTGAAGGGGGCAGACCCGTCATTCAGTACGTGTAGGCGTGTGCACACATACTGCTCCACCATGTTGGTGAAATGCTGCCTCCTGCTAAGACGTTCCATCTCAGCTGGTGGTGCTGGTTGTTGTGGCAAGCTGACAAAGCTTTTCCGCATTTTCAGCCATGCTAACCCTGCCTTCCGAGGTGCTGGCGGTGCCCCGGCTGCGTTGGCGACCTCTTCCTCCTCCTCTGCTTTCACCTTGTGCTTCCACCGTACGCCCGCTGTCAAGTGGGAATGCCACCAGCAGCGCGTCTACCAGCGTGCGCTTGTACTCGCGCATCTTACGATCACGCTCCAGTGAGGTAATTAAGGACGGCACATTGTCCTTGTAACAGGGATCCAGCAGGGTGGCCACCCAGTAATCAGCACCAGTTAAAACGAAAAGCTGTTTTCTGTGGGAGGTGTATCGTCTGTGTCCTCTGTATCCCCCCAGCCACGCACCAGTGATGGACATGAGCTGGTCTGGGTGCCACCCTGCTGTGAACATGGTTCCTCCTCATCCTCCACCTCGTCATCCTCCAGAACTGTGCCCTTGCTGCCGGACAATTGTGTACCTGGTGCTTGTTTGTGCAGGAACCCACCCTCGTAGCCACTTGTGAATGACTGCCCTGAAAGCCTTGGAAATGATCCCTCTTCCTCCTCCTCCTCCTGTGCCACATCCTCTTCCATCATCGCCTGAAGCGTTTTTTCAAGGAGGCATAGAACTGGGATAGTAACGCTGAGAACGGCGTCATCGGCACTGGCCATGTTGGTGGAGTACTCGAAACAGCGCAACAAGGAGGCTCGTATGGAGGCCCAGTTATTGGTGGTGCTGTTCCGCAGAGCGACTCACGCGTGCGTGCTGCAGCTGCAACTCCACTATCGCCTGCTGCTGCTTGCACAGTCTGGCCAGCATGTGCAAGGTCTTGTCATCAGCACATTGTCTGAAGAACTGCCACACTAGGGAACTCCTTGGACCTGGCTTTGGTGTGCTCAGTCCCTTGCTGCGTTGGGCAGTAGCAGCAGTACTGTCTAGGGGACGGACGCTCCGCTTTTGCACCCTGCTCCCTCTTCTGCTGTGCTGGTGGCTCTGTGCGACCACTGCCTCTTCCTCCGAACTACACTGGTCACCTGCATGATGTTGATTCCATGTGGGGCCAAGAACCTCATCGTCCTCCACATCGTCTTCCACCCAGGCTTCACCCCTGCCCTCCTTGTCGGTCTGCACAATGGCGAAAGCAGCAGCAGTTGGCACCTGTGTTTCGTCATCATCCAAGACGTGCTGCAATGGTCCTCCCATGTACTCATCATGAAACATAAGTGGTTGGGCATCGGTGCACACAATCTCTTTCACTTCTGGGGCAGTGCTAGGTGGATGGCTCTGGGAAACCCTGCTAACAGAGTCATCAAAAAGCAGAAGAGACTGCTGCATGATTTGGGGCTAAGACTGATTGGCTGATTTGCAAGGGGGTGAGGTGAAAGACTGATGGACATCGGCTGCAGGTGCCAACTCTGAACTTTCATCAGGAGACACTGTCAGCAACCCAATCTACTATCGCCTGTACTTGTCCTGGCCTCAACATTCGTACAGCCTCATTAGGCGCACCGAAATACCGCTGCAGGCTCTGTAGCCTACTCGCACCTGAGGAAGGTGTTTCACTTGTGCGTGTAGCTGGCACAGATCGACCACCACCTCTCCCTGTAACAGGAGTTCCACCAGCAGCACCACGACCGGGGCCACGTCCCTTTTTTGACGATCTCCTCATATTTTCAAAATTTATGATCTTGCCCTAAATGGGTGTTTTTGCAATAGCAGAATACACCCACAGTATGTACAGCGTGTATCTCAAAAACTGCAGAAAATGCTATAAAAAAAAAAAAAAATTTCATTTACATTTTTTTTGGAATAGCACATTAGAAGAAAAAGAGATCGATTGAATATGTCACACTCCTGCACACATGCAGAAAACACTGCAAAATGTTATTTTTTTGCAATAGCAGAAAACACCCACAGTATGTACAGAGTGTATCTCAAACTGCAAAACTGCAGGAAATGCTACTGAAAAAAAAACATTTTTCACTCCAATTTTTTTTTGGGATAGCACAATAGAAGAGATATAGATAAATTGGATATGTCTATCCTGCACACATGCAGAAAACACTGCAAAATGTTATTTTTTGCAATGTTTTTGCAATAGCAGAAAACACCCACAGTATGTACAGGGTGCATCTCAAACTGCACAACTGCAGAAAATGCTATATAAAAAAAATATTTTTCACTCCAATTATTTTTTTTTGGGATAGCACAATGGAAGAAATATAGATCAATTGAATATGTCTATCCTGCACACATAAAGAAAACACTGCAATTTTTTTTTTTTTTTTTTTTTTGCAATAGCAGAATACACCTACAGTATGTAAAGCGTGTATCTCAAAAACGGCAAAACTGCAGAAAATGCTATGAAAAAAAAAAAATTTCACTCCAATTTTTTTTTTTTGGAAAAGCACAATAGAAGGAAAATAGATTGATTGAATATGTCAGACTCCTGCAAACATGCAGAAAACACTGCAATTTTTTTTTTTTTGCAATGTTTTTGCAATAGCAGAAAACACCCACAGTATGTACAGGGTGTATCTCAAACTGCAAAACTGTAGAAAATGCAGACGGAATGACAGCATTTCAAAGGCGAGGAATTTTGAAATGCTGGCATTCGGGGCCAGGGATCGCGGGTGGCTAGGGGGGTACTTCCTCTTCCACTCCAGTGTTTGGAAGATAGAGAGCTGAACGTGTTTTTGCAATAGCAGAATACACCCACGGTATGTAAAGCGTGTATCTCAAAAACTGCAGAAAATGCTATGAAAAAATAAATTTTTCACTCAAATTTTTTTTTTTTTTGGAATAGCACAATAGAAGGAAAATAGATCGATTGAATATGTCAGACTCCTGCAAACATGCAGAAAACACTGCAAAATTTTATTTTTTTGCAATGTTTTTGCAATAGCAGAAAACACCCACAGTATGTACAGGGCGTATCTCTCAGTAACATATGCAGTGCTGGTGCACTGAGCTTGCAGATAAAAGTTATATTTTGTCTGGCACTGGCCTCATGGCACTGTAAAAAGACTGTGCGCTGCAACCCAGCCAGGTCTTAGCATTGATTTATGAATCTGGATAATTCTCTGTCCCTCAAAAAAGACACTCTCTAGCTATGTAGATGGCTTGCTGACTATTACTAATTAGAAGATATTTCAGGAATGTGGACTGACTCCTATCAGACTGACCCCTATCATGAAATTCTCTCTCTCACAGCAACACCAGCCAGGAACCTGTCTAAAGCAGAGTGACGCGCTGTGCTGTGTGCCTGTAGCTTATATAGAGGCTCGGTCACATGCTGCACTGGCCAATCACAGCCATGTTATTAGTAGGCATGGCTGTGATGGCTTCTAAGGCCACACTAGTGAAATTAACGTAGATTGGCTGCCCTGCAGCTTTTAAAAAGGCGCCAATACATCGCCGAACACTGGACCCGAACATACAGTCAATTGTTCGGGTTCGGGTCCGGGACCCGAACACCTAAAAGTCCGGTACAGACCCGAACTTTACAGTTCGGGTTCGCTCAACCCTATCTGTGTTTTGTACGTGTCTTGGGCTTCAGGGTGTCTTATCTCAGAGAGGAAGATGTGGCCATCTGCTCGGGCTCTGTTCACTCATCCAATCAGGCAACAGTAGCACCTCATCATGACATATAGAAGGAATATAAACAAAAACAACATGAGTATACCCCTACTTCCTTCAACCATGATCAAACTTCAATAGCTATAGCTCTGGCTTTGCCATGCAATCTTTACCTATGAATTCACAGAAACCCCCCTTGGATACCAACAGATAATCATGGGCCATCTTTTAATAGAAGGGCCTTGATCTGCCGTTATTCTTGTGGGAACTTCCTTGTAGCTTCAACAGTTATATTAAACATCCCATCCACACTGGATGAGAAATTATTCAATCGTTTCATAAGCTCAAGCCCCCAGCGTGTACAAGCAGGAAACCATGCCCAGACCTGGTCGAGGTTGGTGAACAATTCCCTTTTAGCTGTTCCTGCCATTCTTACCTTCTCTTGCACCATCAGATCCCCACGATCGGTCATGACATAAGATGCTGGGATGAGTTTTACCAGGACACATGAACCTCTTGCATTAGGGGGAATTACCTTACAAGCTGTAAACCCACATGAATACCAAACTAAAGTTGAAGCAGACTTGTGGGCTACCTGGTTGTCCTGATACCAAAACTGGCAAGAACCAGAGCTATTGTTAAAACTATAACTAACTTTACCCTCTAGAATTGTATTGTACAAGTGTCTGTTTGGATTTTTTACTATTTGGTCAAAACTCCTCATACCAATATGAACATCCTATATATCATGTACCGCTGTCATCGCTGGGGTACTAAAGCTCGTGGAGATTTAGAGTAGACCCTACATTTGGTCCTGTTCACTTTTTTTAGCTATTTGGAGAATACACTTTAAACAATAAGTTGGGATACTTTTCATCGTTACCCTTGCCAAAATATACTAAACTAAAAAATATAAATAAACAAAGATACTCCTCATAGTTACATAGTTACATAGTAGGTGAGGTCGAAAAAAGACACATCAAGTCCAACCTGTGTGTGTGATTATATGTCATTATTACATTGTATATCCCTGTATGTTGCGGTCGTTCAGGTGCTTATCTAATAGTTTCTTGAAACTATTGACCCTTTGGTGTAGTTGAGCAGCTTCTTGCAGTGGCTGGCATGGATCCAGTTGTCTCGTCCATCAAGCTTCTTTACAACGACCCAGTCACCTGGTTGGAAAGAATGTAAACCGGTTATTGTGTCAGGGTCCAGGAGGGACTCATGATCCCTGTGGTGGACCTTTTGAAGTTCATGTTACAGTGACTGCACCCACCCCATCAGCTGAGAATGTCAACAGCTGCTGAGGAAAGTAGAACCCTGTTTTTGATTGACCTCCAAACAAACCAAACTCAATGACTGTGGTCACTGCGTGGCTTACCATCTGAGATGTAATACCTGGAACCGGGGCTTTTTTTTCTCAGAGAATGGGTACAGGAACTCCTCCCTTTCGAGTCACCCCTTGACTTCACCCCCTACCCACATCCGAGCACCATTCCTTTGTTCCATACCTTACCCACTGCCTAGTACCACCCCTTTTAGAGAATAGAGAACCAAGTATCGTTTTGTGGTGCTAAGTATTTTGTATGGAATTTGTTAATGATAACAAGAAAGGCAGTAAAATAGTAATCTAGCGACAATAGATACCCCAGCGACAATAGATCCACCCCAGCAGCAATGGACTCCCGCAGCCAGCATCAATAGACCCTCCAACAGCCAGCAACATTAGACTCCTACCTCAACAGTAGATCCCCCCTAGCAATGATTGACTCCCTGCAACATAATACCCACCCTGAGCAACAATAGATCCCTCACCAGCAACAATAGACCTCCCCAGCAACAATGGACCCCCCTGCAAAAATAGATTCCCTCCAGAAACTATAGATTCCCCAGCAGCCAGCATCAAATAGACCTTCCCTCGACAATAGATCCCTCCCAGCAACGACATACCCCCAACAACATAAGATCCACCCAGCCACAATAGATCCCCCTTCCTCTGCAAAAACAGATCCTCCCAGCATCAATAGACCCTAAAGCACACCCCAGAAACCCTTGCCATTACATACATTCAGTTCTGGGGGTGACGGAACTGCGTTCCCCCACGTTCCTGCTGAAAAAAAGCCCTGCCTGGAACTATTGACAAAAAGGTTCTTAGCATCTGGGATTGGAGTCTCCTTCAATGGACTGCTGCTTGCTGATTCAAATTCCATCAAAGAAAGACAATCGTTGAACATGTCATCCTACTAGGTCACAAACTTGGCTAGAATTAGAGCGGTTAGTATTATTGGTTTGAAAATTGTCATTCTTACCATTATCCTTCCTATTTTCTTCCTCATTACAAACTGGAGGAAGAGACGCAGGGTTTAGAATGGTGCAGAGAAAAAAATGAAACAGTGAAATAGACTATGATACTTTTACCTTCTTGTGTGTATTATGCATGTGTACAGCTACAGTCTATACATATACCTACTTTTCTATGTACATACACTTTCAGAAACTCCTTGGACCTGAAAAGATACTTATAAACAAAAGTTATTACTCTAACCTTCATATTTTAACCTGCAAAGAATGATAAACAATACAACATTTGTGTACATTGGTAAATTGTCACTGACATTCCTCAAAACCGACTACAACTAAACCCTCTGTAACCCTTACTTTCACGTTCCTACAAAAATACAACAGCCGCAACACGTAGTAGGGCTGTTGCGGTAGGCTCAAACATATGAAGGGTTAATACGTACAAACAATGAGAAGACTAAAACATGAGACAAGGGGGCATGGCTTGGCGTGCAACGGAGATGGCAGCTTGCTAGAGGAGCTCCGTGGAAGCCGCAGCCAAACACCTGCTCTTCGGCAACAACAACCCCCGATAATGAGCAAGATGGGCTACCAAACACCGCACACTAGATCCCGGAAGACAGCGTCAACATTAAAAGGACGGAATATATCCAAAAATATCAGTCCCGTTCACTGTCTGGAAGCATATGCCCCAAGATGGCGCAGACACGTGTCTCAGAAGACTTCAGTGAAGACTCGCAATCGGCGGCAGAGGATAACGGTAGGGGACCCTCACACCATAATCTCCCCCTGACATATTCAGACATGGCCATCATAGCACCGGACATAAAATCGTCTTTGTCAGCGGACATCACAGACCTTAAGTCCAGCCTCTTAGTTCTGAATGACCACATGATAGCTGATGAATCTGCCGGGAAATTCAAAGAAAAGGCAATTCACAGGCTGGACAGAGTTACCCTCTCACACTCAAATAGTTTTATTGAAATGAACAGACACTTAGAGGACCTCGATAACAGGGGGAGAAGGAGTAACATAAGGGTCAGGGGGATACCCGAGACAGTTGAAACTGACCAAATTAACCCTGCCCTGAGAAGAGTGTTCTACAGTCTATTGGAGAGACCAGAGGACACAGAAATAGAATTTGTCCGGGCACACAGGGCCCTGAGAGCCCGGGGACCAGATAACATGCCGCTGCCTGACGTAATCTGCTGCTTGCAGAGCTTTACACTGAAAGAGGAGTTAATGCAAAGGGTGCACAGAAACGAACAAATCATATTTGATGGTGAAACTATAATGCTCTTTCACGACCTCTCTCAAATAACACTGAGAAAACGGAGGACCTTACGTCCACTCCTGGATAGGCTCCGTGAAAAGGAACTAAGATACACATGGCGCTTTCCGTTTGCCCTGATAGTGACGCACAATGGCAGACAACATGCTCTGCGATCACCTGAGGATTTGAACGAGTTCTGCTCTGCCTTACAATTGGACCTTTGGAGCGAAGCCCCCCAAGCTCACCGCTGAATTAGCCTGAGAAAAGGCAACAAAATAAATTGAAACAGAACCACTCTGGAAGTCCAATGGTGGGCACGCCAAACAACAACAGAGCACACACTTCCAGGGCACAAGATGACGGTTTCGGATTCACCCAGAACAGCAGATGCTGGTAATGCTATAGCTTGTCATACACATGAGACTGAGATTCCTTACCTGTTAGCCATTTACTTTCCCCTGTCATGCCCTTTCACTAGCATTGTTATTCTCTGCATTTATGCTGCGCTCAACCAACATGTGCCAGAAGTGTCCAGGGTCACCATCCACCTCAAAGCCCTATGGGGATTAGATCCCTCTCCACCACACCACAGATTGGGAAGCGCAGGATTACCGGTTATGTGCTACTAATGTTATCCTGATTCCTTAAGCCACTGAAGCAGGGGTGGTCGCATGAGGACTTACTTGGAGCGATAAGAACAATCACTCAAATCGCGGGTTTCCCTAAGTTTACTTACCTGTACCTTAGCTATTCACAGCTACAAGTGAACACCTGCATGCTACAGGTCATGAAACCACCCCTGCCTGCATCGCCTTATCCTGAACTGTGTTAAGTCTAACGCTGCTTCTGTTGTGTTGGGCAGGAACAGATATAAGTAGTTAACCTTACCCACGACTATTATCCGAAGATATGCAGCCACGCTTTCATCGCAACATGCTATATCTACAAATTAGTTGGCAGAAAAGAAGAAAAGAAGACGGGGAAAGAGAAGCAGTGACCTTTTTTTAATTTTTTTTTTTATTTTAATTTTTTTCTCTCTCAGCTAATAACCATACATTTTCCAAAAATGGCCCTCTGATTGTATGACATGCTAAGTTGACTCCATTCGCATTTTACATGATTGTTCTAGATGACCTACATGATCGTTCTAGTTGACCGATTAGATTGTTGGGCTTTACCCATTAAAGTTTGGTAGTTCAATGTTTAACAGGCTCCACAGTGCCAAAGTGCTGCATCAGCACCTTACAATAAGTTAGTGTTAAAGGCTGCGGCCTTCCTCCCTCTTCACTTTGTGACCACAACCTACTAATTGGAAAATTTGCCTGGTCTGAACAGCCAGAGTGGTTTGCCACCTCCCTTGAACCCCCCAAAGTGTGCTCTGCTGAGGCAATTTGCCACCGCAGGTCACACTACCTAGCACCTTAACGATAGTATAACTATTGCATAGGTTTGAACTTATATACTCTCCCACCTGATCCCTCTCCCCATCTATACCCCAGAAAAGCTCCTATAGTTTATCTGGTGGTTGCACATGGTATATCTACGGCAGAATTATTGTATGACGTTTATTTCTGTTTTATTCCTCTACTTCTTTAACGTACGGTACCTCAGTGTTGTTAACAGGTTCTGTCTCTCTGAGTCTTTCCACATCTGCGCCATGGGGTATTCCGCACTGGGATCAAATCCCACAGTGATCTCCCACAATGTGCAAGGCTTGAACATTCCGGAGAAGAGGTCATCCCTACTGAGGGAACTCAAGAAAGGTAGGCCGCACTTTGCGTTCCTGCAAGAAACCCATTTTAAATCTCAGAAAGTACCCAGGCTCACTGATTCATTCTTCACTGAGGCATATCATGCTACTAATGACCAGGCAAAAACAAAAGGGGTGCCAATCCTGATAAGTGGAGAAGCTCCCTTTGCACTAACAGACAAACTGATAGACCCGGAAGGAAGATTTATCTTCCTTAAAGGCCAATACAATGGCAATCCCATAACATTGGCTAATGTATACTTCCCCAATAAACTACACCGGACTTTCTGTAGGAAATTAAGTAGGGAATTAGAGGGATTCAGCTCGGGATGTACAATCTTAGGGGGAGATTTTAATCTTCCTTTAAATCCCTTATACGACACCTCCACTGGCAAAACGCACATGACTTATAGGATCCTGAAAACTTTCAAAAAGCTCTTGCACTCATTACACTTAATAGATTCGTGGCGCTTCCTCCACCCTGAAGGTAGAGATTATACATTCTACTCAGCACCTCATGCTAAATACACTAAGATTGATTACCTATTTGTCTCACGCAGCTATGAACGAAGGGATCAGCGCAGGGCTGGCATGAATAAAGTCAACATGCCATTTGTGGGTATGGCCGTTTAAGGATTGCAAGGTGGGTGGAGCCAGGCAGCAGGAAGGGGAGGGACACGCCTCCCCAGAGTCAGTCTGCTGATAGGAAAGTTACAGGGAGGAAGCATGGAAGAGCTCCTCTCCAACATAAGGGCGGCGGCGGCGGCGAATGGGACCGAATGGATGAGGGCACAGGTAGAGCGGGCCCTAGGTGGGGGGGAGAGCGGAAGGGGGGACAGGTCACAGCGGCCGGGCCAGGGCGATCCGCCCGCCGGACAGATATTCGCCTGAGGGGCGCAGGGCACAGGACAGGCCGGGGGACAGCATGTCAGTCACAGCCGCCGAACCGCCGGCTAAGCGGTCGGCAAAGGGGGGCAGCGACATCCGGAACCAAGCCATCCGGGGGGGCAAGTCCACAGGGGGGCCCGGAGGCAGCAAACAGACTTCCCCATCCAGCAGGCCACATGCACAGGCCTTAGGCCTCGTGGCGCAGACGGCGGCGGGGGGCGGGAGGCCATCTTGGTTGTGGCAAGCAGGGCAGGAGCTCCCTGGGGACGAACAGTCAGCATGTGGGCAGCCACACCGTGGCAGCCAGCACTCAGGCCCAGGGGACCAGGTCTGACCGGGCGGGCGCCCATGCTTGCGGCCCTCCAGGGGGGGGCGTCCCGGAACACCAGGAGCAGGGGGGGATTCCACAGTCGGGCCGGGGGCCGGTGGAGGACCAGGAAGAAGAGCAAGGGGGCATGCCGCCCATTGGGAAAAGACACAGGGCCCGGGCAGGTGGCGTTCCGCCTAGCCTGCGGTCGGCAGCCGGGGGGGCCAGTACAAGTCGGCCCGGCAGCCACCCATCAAGCACGCGGGGTGAAGGCGGTCCGCCTACGTGGTTACAAGCAAGGGGGAGGAGCTACGCATGCGGCAGCCGGGTAACACGGTCAGCAGGGGCTGGGGGCGTTCAGCCCAGGCCTGAAAAACCACTACAGGGGCACAGAGGTGCGCGGCCTAACCCCACAGTTATGGAGCCAGCAGCGGAGCGGAGTGTACAGAGCCCAAGAAAATGCACCAGGAAGTCAGCGGAGGGGCGGAAGAGAAGCATGAGAGAGCGGAGTTCGTCCGCCTCCGGGGATGAATCCCCTGGGGGGCAGGCTTTGGAGTCGATGGAGGAAGAGCCGGAGCTGTCGGAGGGAGAACTGACCAGGTCGGAGGACGAGATCTCGGAGGGACCGGTGGCGGCGGTGGAACCGGAAACTACGGCTGGTGGGAGCGTTTCCAGGCAGCCTGGGAAGTCCTTTTCATTTACGGGTCTCGGGGGGGAAACTGTAATTTCAGGTTGGGAACCGCGGGAGGGGGGGGGGCATTCCGGTACGGGGGCAGCACAAGGGGCACTTTTGGGGGGCAGCGGGTTTCCTGAACCCTCCCTGCTGGGAGACGGCCTCAGGGTCCTCCTGGCAGGGCTCAGGGATCTCGTGGGCAGGTTTGACCTCAATCCGCCGGCCCTGGACGAGCGGGAGGGGGGGGGGGGGGGGGGCAGTGGGGGAAGGGGGACGAGCAGGCGGGGGAAACGGCGGTGGCGAGCCCGCCCGCGTTGGCCCCGGGGGGGAGCGAGGCAGTATTGGGGAGCACGGTGCTGGTGTGTCCGCCCACGGCTCCAGATACGGGGGAGGGTGAAAAAGGGGGCGACAAACCTAAAAAACAAGACATCGTACGGCTGGCGGACTCCGCACGCTGCGAAGTCTACGTTTGTTTTGAAGGGCCCCTGGGGGCCCACCTAAAACAGGAGGTTAGGGAAAAGATCTGGAAGGGGGAGTACGTTGAGATATTCTCACTACTTCCCCTGGAAAAGTTCAATTTAGATAGCAGCAAGAAGGAGGATGAAGAGAAGAGGAGATACAGGCTGATTCCCAGGACCTTCCAAAATTGGCTTCAGGCGTTTGCAATTCTGGCAAGCGTGATAGGGGAGAAGGAGCCGGAGCACTGCTCGGCCCTTTTCTGTTACCTGGATGCCATTGGGGAAGCTCATCGGACATATGGGGGATTGTCATGGCTGCGCTATGATGAACAATTCCGCCAGAGAAGGGCAGTCAGGCCGGCCCTTCGCTGGGACCACAAGGACATCAGCCTGTGGATGAGCTTGATGTCATCGGCGTAGCCGGCGGGGCAGTTTTTTCAGGGGGGGGTGGGGGGCGGTGGATCAGGGACTTCAGGTCAATCGGCCGCAAAAAAGAAGGGGGTCTGCTGGCAATATAATGAGGGCACCTGCAAATTCGGAACGGGATGTAAGTTTAAGCACGAGTGCTCAGGATGCGGGGGATCTCACCCCGGTTCGCGGTGCTTTAAACAAGGAAAGGGCAAGGCCAGCGAGTCTAGCAACAAAGGGGAAGACGCCGGTGAAAGTGGAAAGAATGCTGCCTTTTCTAGGTAGGTATCCGGACAAGGCAGTGGCCCAATTGTTAGCAGCGGGTTTTGGGGAGGGCTTTGTGATTCCTGCAGTATTGGGCTCGTGCCACCTGGAGCAGATAACTTGAGGTCAGCTCAAAAACACTGAGCAGTGGTATCGGAGAAACTACACAAAGAGGTAGCGCTGGGCAGAATGGCGGGCCCCTTCCCTGAGATGCCCATTCCCGATCTAGTGGTTTCTCCTTTGGGAGTTGTCCCCAAGAAAGAAACGAATAAATTCAGGCTTATTCACCACCAGTCTTACCCCAAAGGGGGGTCGGTGAACGATGCCATTGATCCCCAGGCTTGCGCAGTCCATTACACATCCTTTGACGCCGCGGTCGTTTGGGTACGTAAGTATGGTAGGGGGGCGCTGATGGCAAAGACAGACATTGAGGCGGCTTTCCGTCTGTTACCTGTTCACCCCGATAGCTTTTACTTATTGGGTTGCAGGTGGCAAGAAGAATACTATGTGGATAAGTGTTTACCTATGGGTTGCTCTATCTCCTGTGCATTCTTCGAATGTTTTAGCTCGTTTGTGGAATGGGTGGTGAGGGACGTGTCTGGTTTGAACTCAGTGATCCACTACTTGGACGACTTTCTGCGTGTCGGTCCGCCCGCATCCAATGTTTGCGCGGTGTTACTGACGACGCTAGAGAGGATAGCGAGGGACTTCGGCATTCCCCTTGCACCCGACAAGACGGAAGGGCCCAGGACAGAGATTAGTTTTTTGGGGATCGTCCTTGATTCGGTAGCCATGGAATGCAGGCTACCGGAGTCAAAGTTAGTTGCATTGAAAGCAGAAGTGCGAGCCTTGGTGGGGCGGCGCAAAGTCCAGCTCATAGCCTTACAATCAGTGTTGGGCAAGCTCAACTTTGCGTGCAGGATTATCCCGATGGGTCGGATTTTTAGCAGGAGGTTGGCAGCAAGCACAGGGGGGGTTGAGTCGCCCAGGCATTACGTGACACTCTCGAGGGACCATAAGAACAACCTGCGGATGTGGCACGTATTCCTGGACAACTTCAATGGGAGAGCGCTATGGATGACTGGGCCAGTGAGCAACTTTGACCTTGAGTTGTTCATGGACGCCGCGGGGTCGGCGGGTTACGGGGCCTTTTTCAAGGGACGCTGGAGTGCGGGCCCTTGGCCGGAGAGCTGGAAACAAATAGGGTTGATCAAGAACATGCTGTTACTTGAATTGTTTCCGGTGGTGCTGGCGGTTGAGCTGTGGGGTGAATTCTTCCGGGATCGGAAAGTTCGCTTCCACATCGATAACTTGGGGGTAGTACAGGTTATCAACAAGGTGTCAGCGGCATCGCAGCCGGTGATACGCTTGTTGAGACATCTGGTGCTCAGGTGCATGCAGTTGAACATTTTCATTCATGCAGTGCACCTGCCAGGACTGGACAACGTGATCGCTGATGCTCTCTCTCGGTTTCAGTGGGAGAAGTTTCGAGAGCTGGCGCCGGAGGCAGAGCATCAGGGGGTGCCGTGTCTGCCAGAGATGTGGAAGATTGCCCTGGACGAATAGCGGGATAGATTCAGCGGTCGGCGAGCGAAGGGACATGGAAAGCATACAGGAAAGTATGGGACGAATGGGTTGCTTTCCAGGGTCAGGCCTCAGGGGGAGAGGGTGAACCTAGGCTGCTGTTCATTTATTTTATCGCCAGGCACATGGAGAGAGGCATTTCCGTGTCGAGGCTGGGGAAAGTTATGGCGGCCATGGCTTTTTGGTGTAAGCTCGGGGGGGGGGGGGGGGGGGGGGGGGGGGGGGGGGGGGGTGCGACTGGACAAAGGAGTTCTGGGCGCGTCAGGCGGTGAAGGGTTACAGGAAGGGGAAGTTGCGGCGGGACGAGCGACGGCCGGTGACGTTCGAACTGTTGGGCAGAGTGGTGGACGCTCTGCGTGGGGTTTGCTCGTCCGGTTACGAGGTGGGTCTTTTCCGCACGGCTTTCGTGTTGGCTTTCTTTGGGGCTTTCCGCATAGGGGAGCTGGTAAGTTCCTCGAAGAAAAAGGGGGATGGAATGGCAGTAGGAGACGTGCAGTGCTCAGGGGACAGGTTGGTTTTGCACCTTCGGAGATCAAAGACGGATCAGCAGGGCCGAGGCAAGGATGTGGTGGTTTTCGCCATTCCGGACGCCAAACTCTGCCCCGTCTTGGTCACGAGGGTGTTTTTGCAAGGGAGGCCAACTGGGGAGGGCCCCCTGTTGGTTCCCCAAAAATGGCGAGGCGCTGTCGCGCTTTCAATTCATAAGTGTTTTCCAAAAATGTTTGTGTAAACTGAATATGGGGGATTTGAAATTTTCCTCGCATTCATTTAGGATTGGGGCGGCGACGGAAGCGGTCAGGTGGGGTCTAACAGAGGAGGCGGTTTAACAGATCTGGAGGTGGAAATCCAGGCGTTTCAGGTCGTACGTTAGGATGGGTTTAGTGGAATGAAAGTTTTATGGAAATAGAGGGTGTGTGAAGTGCCGACATGGTTTCGTGTGGTGCATTAAAGTGAAGTTCACCGGAGTTTTTTATTGTTTTTCTTTCAGATTCAACACCAAGTCTCGTGTGGATCATAGGGCATTCCTATGTCTGCTGGGGAGCCAGAAGGGGTGATGACATACCAGACGGTAGACAGCTAGGTTTCTCTAGGAGGGAGGCCTACATAAAGTGGTTGGGTTTCCCGGGTATGCTCTGGAGCCGTCTGATCCCGGAAGCGCTTAAGTTTGCGAAATGGGATAGGCCTCCGGAAGTTCTAGTCATCCATGTTGGGGGTAACGATTTGGGGCTCAGGACAAAACTTGACGTCACTAGGGACATCAAGTATGATTTCTGCTGACTTCAGGCGGCCTTTCCCAACACGTCCTGGTCTGGTCAGATATGATAGCCAGGACTTTGTGGCGTTTTGCCAGGTCAGTGGATTTACTTAACAAGGCTAGGAAAAAGGTCAACCAGGAGGTCAGCAGGTTCTTCATCAAGCATGGGGGGTTGGCCATCAGGCATAGGGAATTAGAGGTCGACACCTGGCGCTATCGGAGGGCTGACGGAGTTCACTTGAACCCAGTGGGCACAGATATGTGGGCCATCGGTATTCAGGACGGGATTGAGCGAGCACTTAGGGTGTGGAGGTTCGCTCAAGGTTAAGGTGTTAACCTTGTTTGCGGTGGCGGATGTTGGCTGACGTAGGCATAGAGAAGAAACCCCCCTCCCCACAGAAAACTTGATGCGGGACCCATTGGAGATATGGGCCCGTTTGGTATATTCCTTATAAGTGATGTAGGGAATATGGTGGATGACTGCACTGCGGGAATAGTTTTGTCTCTGAGCTAGTATGTCAGCTTGAGGCTTAGTTACAGTTGAGATGACCGCAGTGCACGAGTTGTTGTTTATGGTAATTTGGGTGGGGGGGGGGGGGGGTAATGTCCTGCTATAGGCCTACGTCACGTGTTCTTGAAAGTGTTTATTTGTTTGTTTATTTGTTTATAAAAGTTATTTATAAAGTTATTTATATATTTTGTTATTTAATAAAGGGGCTGCTACGGCCTATTTTACACTCCAGCACGGTGTGGTCTCCGTTACTGGGAAAGGTAAGGGGGTGGGAGTGTAGAGCTGGGCAGCTCAGAAATGTAGCTATGTGGTACTTGGTCAAGAACAGCCCGCAGCTATGAACGAAGGGATCAGCGCAGGGCTGGCATGAATAAAGTCAACATGCCATTTGTGGGTATGGCCGTTTAAGGATTGCAAGGTGGGTGGAGCCAGGCAGCAGGAAGGGGAGGGACATGCCTCCCCAGAGTCAGTCTGCTGATAGGAAAGTTCCCGCCCTCCCGCCCTTTGTTTTAATTTGATTTCTCTTCACAGGTATAGAATAATGTTATTACAGGATCGTTGGATGTCGTAGCGTTGGCGGATGTTGGCTGACGTAGGCATAGAGAAGAAACCCCCTCGCCACAGAAAACTTGATGCGGGACCCATTGGAGATATGGGCCCGTTTGGTATATTCCTTATAACTGATGTAGGGAATATGGTGGATGACTGCACTGCGGGAATAGTTTTGTCTCTGAGCTAGTATGTCAGCTTGAGGCCTAGTTACAGTTGAGATGACCGCAGTGCACGAGTTGTTGATTATGGTAATTTGGGTGGGGGGGGGGGGGGGGTAATGTCCTGCTATAGGCCTACGTCACGTGTTCTTGAAGGTGTTTATTTGTTTGTTTATTTGTTTATAAAAGTTATTTATAAAGTTATTTATATATTTTGTTATTTAATAAAGGGGCTGCTACGGCCTATTTTACACTCCAGCACGGTGTGGTCTCCGTTACTGGGAAAGGTAAGGGGGTGGGAGTGTAGAGCTGGGCAGCTCAGAAATGTAGCTATGTGGTACTTGGTCATGTTTTTCAAGAGGAAAATATATTACGAATACAGTGACAAAACCGGTAAATTTCTAGCTAGGGCCCTGAAAGGACCACGACATAGAAATAACATTCTGGGTATCACCAACAAGGAAGGTAAGCTTGACATAATGGACGACCTGATAACCCAACACTTTCAAGATTACTATGGGAAACTTTACAATCTTCCCCAACAACACAAGCCCACTGAATTTGTAGGGACCAGACTGCAGGCTATACAGGACTATATAGTTGCCTCTAAACTCCAAACTATCTGACAGACTCTGAACTTCTCGATCACCCTATAAGCACTGACGAGGTTAAACTCGCGATCCAAGACCTGAAAACAGGGAAAAGTCCAGGCCCAGATGGATACACATCTATCTATTATATGACATTTACTGACATCTTGACAAGCCCCCTTACAAAAGCGCTGAACTCCTTTGCGGATCCTAGAGAAAATACCCCAACATTCCTAGCTGCCCATATCACGGTGCTACCAAAACCTGATAAAGACCCAACTCACTGCACGAGCTACAGACCAATCTCTCTGTTAAATTTGGACGTAAAAATAATGGCAAAAATCATAGCTAACAGACTGAAACCCCTATTACACACACTAATTGGTCCGGAACAAGTTGGCTTCATGCCAGGCAGGGAGGCGAAGGATAACATCACAAAATCACTTAATCTTATTCATGCGGCCCATGTGAAAAAAATCAAAGGCTTTCTCCTCTCTACGGATGCGGAGAAGGCCTTCGATAGAGTAGCCTGGGATTTCATGATGGAAACATGCAATCATATAGGACTGGGTTCACACATGTTGTCCTGGATAGCGACCCTATACAGGAACCCAACAGCAAAACTGCATTAATGGTACTCTGTCAGATACAGTAAAAATTGCCAACGGCACGAGACAAGGGTGCCCACTATTGCCCATTTTATTTATACTTTCGCTAGAGCCCTTCATTAGGAAACTAATGTCAAACTCGGACATTCAGGGTTTCCAAATAGCAAACTCAGAGTATAAGATAGCCGCTTACACGGATGACCTGCTTTTTTTCTTAACAAATCCACACATATCCCTCCCAAACCTCCTACAAGAGTTTTCCCTATATGGCTATATTGCTAACCTGAAGATTAACCTAACCAAGTCAGAGGCCCTTAACATAAGCATACCAAAGCAAACACTTAAGCTAGTACTAGACAACAGTCCCTTTAAATGGGAGACGAGGGCACTCAAATATTTGGGAATATGGCTGACTCCGCAGCTTTCCCAGATATTTGATAGCAACTTCCCACCGCTCCTCAAATTGATAGCAGCAGACCTGGCGAGTTGGCATCCCAGAAATTTCTCATGGTTTGGCAGAGCGACCATCTGCAAAATGGTAGTCCTGCCCAAACTATTATACCTTTTTAGGACTCTCCCAATAAAAATCCCAATAGTTTTCTTTAAAAAACTACAGTCACTCCAAAGACAATTTGTTTGGGCTCACAGGTATTCGCTATTGAATCAACCCAAAGAAAAAGGTGGTATGGGATTGCCTGATTTCAGGAAATATTACCATGCAGCACATATTGCCAGGATCATTGACTGGCATTGCCATGATGATATCAAAGGGTCACCTTGGAGAATGCTTCAAGCGCCATTGCACTGAGGTACTTCCCATGGATACCAGAGTCAAAATACCCTCCCACAACAAAACAACATCCCTTGATTAACACTACCCTCATGATTTTTCATCACCTAGCCATGAATTCTAATTTCTCTACCTCACTAAGCCCACTTACACCTCTATACCAAAACCCAGACTACCCACCAGGAGAAGGGAAACAATTCCTGAGGGCAACAAACCCAAACACACCTCTTATTGCTAAGTACTGTTTCCAAAACGCACAAATGAAGGACTTTGTGGCACTGAAAACAGATAATGATACGCCACACATGCCTCTTTGGACATACTTCCAAGTTCGCAGCTATCTTAACAGAAAATCTCACAAAGAACACTTTATAAGACAATTGACAGAAGTAGAATCAGTGTGCCTGGAGGGAACCCATATTCAAAAAGCTACCTCACTTGCTTGGTTGCAAAACTCGGACAATTGTCCCACGGAAAGACTCAGAGTGAAGTGGTTGGAAATCCTCAAGGTGACGCTCACCAACAAACAATGGCAGAAAGCCTGTATACTAGCTCACAAATGCTCGTTGAGCACCAGAACTCCTATAAATTGCTGACGCACTGGTACGCCACCCCTGAAAAGCTGCACAAATGGTACCCCCAATCCACGGATCTTTGTTGGCGGTGCCAACAGGATACTGGAACCCTGCTACACATTTGGTGGCGGTGCCCTGTGATAGCCCAGTATTGGTCAAAGGTAACTGACATAATTTCTCACATAACAGAAACTTCAATGAGATTGGATGCGGCTTGCTGGTTACTCCATGTCACATCATTTTCACTCCGGCGATACAAGAAATCACTGACTAGACACCTACTAAATGCTGCTAAGTCTCTTGTGCCACTGTACTGGAAATCTACTAGCACTCCACCCATTAAGGCTGGCTACTGAAAATTAAAGATATTTGTGACATGGAGGAAACAATAGCACATCCAATGACTCTGTTGAAAAATTTCATGCAACATGGGCGCCATGGTTCACATTCAGATACTCACAAAAATACAAGGACCTCAGAGGAGAAGCCTGTACAGAATCTACTCCTTAATAGTAGATACTGCACTTATATGTTACATATTTATCTGTCAAAATAGACCAAAGGGGAAATAGTTTGAGGTCAGAACAGGAAACAACCTTACCACACGTACAAATTGTACTCTCTCTTTTATACCATGGGTAACAGATCAATCATAATTTGGATTTAATAATCTCATCAAACAAGATAGGCGTTGTACCACAACGCTGTGCAACTACCACTTTTCCAATTCCTATCCCCCCTGTTTCCTTCCCATCTATCCTCGTCCTTCTCTCTCCAACCCCATCTTTTCCTACCCAGCTCATTAAGCTGATTATAGAATATTCTACAACATACGAATATGTGCCTTTCAGAATTTTGGCCTATTAAGGATTTACACTGACAACCCAGCAAACGTGAAAACTGAGTTAAATGTTTGAGATGTCATTAAGATATATGTTAAATACTCAATATTGATTGTACTGCAATAATGCCTTCTTTTTTTTTACGAATTGTAAACAATCGTATACGTGTATGTTTATTCTTTGTTGTTAATAAACTTGAAATGGTTAAAAAAAAAACATGAGACAAACATTTAGATACATAGTTCCCAAAACAAAAATGAAAAAACAAAACAACCAAACGGAATGCTGCTTTCACTCTTTTAGCGAAAGAAAGAAATAAAATGCAAAAAAACACGAGAGCAACTCGAAACTTTGCATTGGCCAGCCACACAAAGTTCAAAAACAGGCATGAGAATTTTAACCACACAAACGTGTACTACACATCCATTAATCCACTCATCATTACAGATTTCTGAAGCCACAGCTGAACTACTTCCAAGGTATTTTTATTCTGGGGTCTCGTACCTCCAGACATCAAAAGTACCTTCCAAAGGAATTCACCTTAGGCCGCATACACACGAGTGGACTTTCCCGCGGGATTGTCCGCCGAACTAAAGTCAGCCGGACATTCCGACCGTGTGTGGGGCTCCGGCGGACTTTTTCCTTCCAAAAGTCCGGCGGACTAAGTTTTAAGTTTTGACCTAAAATTGTCCACCGGACAATCCCACCGTCTGTGTTCTAGTCCGTGGGACTTTTGAAATGAACGGACTTTCCTCACACACGGAGGAAAGTCCGTTAATTTAGAACGTGACTCCAGGTAGACTGGACTAGCAAAGGCAGTGAATGCCGCCACGCTAGCCCCGTTACCTGGTATGGATTTAAAGGGGAATCCCTACCCCGAAAAAACGGCGTGGGGGTCCCCCCAAATCCATCTCAGACCCTTATCCGAGCACGCAGCCCGGCCGGTCAGGAAAGGGAGTGGGGACGAGCGAGCGCCCCCCTCCTGAGCCGTACCAGGCCGCGTGCCCTCAACATGGGGGTTGCCCTGGGGAAAGGGGGGCCCTGCGGCCCCCCCACCCCAAAGCACCTTGTCCCCATGTTGATGAGGACAAGGGCCTCTTCCCGACAACCCCGGCCGTTGGTTGTCGGGGTCTGCGGGCGGGGGCTTATTGGAATCCGGGAGCCCCCTAATAAGGGGGCCCCCAGATCCCGGCCCCCCACCCTATGTGAATGAGTATGGGGTACGATGCCTTTCCATTACTTTTTTACAGCCATTTTAGTGTTCAAAAGTTCGGGTCCCCATTGACTTCAATGGGGTTCGGAGTTCGGGGTCAAGTTCGGGTCAAGTTCGGTCCCGAACCCGGACATTTTTCCAAAGTTCGGCCGAACCCGCCGAACCCGAACATCCAGGTGTCCGCTCAACTCTAGTTGTCAATATACGGTACAAGTACATTAACAAGACAGTTATCAATGTCCTCTTATTAAAGCAGATATTTATCCAAAAGGGATAGCGTAGCCACAACAGAGATATAATATGTTTCTCTCGTTATGCGGACTTAGCTTCTCTAATGTGCATAGACATTTGAAGGCAAGAAGCCCAGCGCATTGCGTTGATACTTATAAACCGGCAAACGCCCACACACACACACACACAGAACCAGTCTCCAAGCCCATGAGAAGGTTTTCATACTGACAGTCTTACCGCTGATCCCGATTCAACCCAAATGCGCTCTGCTAGAGCGCGCCTTGGTTAAATCAGACACAGGGAGACAGATGACAATTAGGGATGAGCCGAACACCCCCCGTTCGGTTCGCACCAGAACCTGCAAACAGACCTAAAATTTGTGTGAACTTTAGAACCCTATTAAATTTAAAGGCTTATATGCAAGTTATTGTCCTAAAAAGGGTTTGGGGACCTGGGTCCTGCCCCAGGGGACACGTATCAATGCAAAAAAAAGTTTTAAAAACTGATGTTTTTTTGGGAGCAGTGATTTTAATAATGCTTAAAGTGAAACAATAAAATTGTAATATGCCTGTAAAGGGGTGCATGTTTCCCGCGCTTAGAACTGTCCCTGCACAAAGTGTCATTTCGGCAGGAAAAAAAGTAGTTTAAAAGCACTCGCAGCTATAAGGAATTGTCAGCTCCCCGTAATACAGAGAACAGTCATTGAAAGTCATTGATTAAAAAAAAAAGCGTGGGGTTCCCCCCAAATATCCATACCAGACCCTTCAGGTCTGGTATGGATTTTAAGGGGAACTCCGCGCCAAATAAAAAAAAATGGCATGGAGTTCCCCCCAAAAATCCATACCAGACCCTTTATCCGAGCAAGCAACCTGGCAGGCCGCAGGAAAAGATGGGGGGACGAGAGAGCGCCCCCCCTCCTGAACCGTACCAGGCCACATGCCCTCAACATTGGGAGGGTGCTTTGGGGGTAGCCCCCGAAATCACCTTGTCCCCATGTTGATGAGGACAAGGGCCTCATCCCCACAACCCTGGCCGGTGGTTGTGGGGATCTGCGGGTGGGGTCTTATCGGAATCTGGAAGCCCCCTTTAACAAGGGGACCCCAGATCCCGCCCCCCCTGTTTGAAATGGTACATTGTTTTTTTACCAAAAAATTAAAAAAAAAACACACTGACACCGTTAGGAAAAGTCCTTTATTAATAATAAAAAAAAAAAGATTCCAGCGGTGGTAATCCACTCTTGATATCCAGCGATGGGTGATCTCTTCTCTGGGGTCCAGCGATGGGTGATCTCTCCCGATGACGTCCAGCGCAGCGCATCCTGTTTCCACGGAGACACTGTGGGAATCCCGACAGCCTGATAAGGTCTTAGCTGAGGAGGACGGGGCCACCCGTCACCTGACCCTGCCTCCCTCTGACGCAAGGGGAAAGCCGGGCTTCCCCAGTGATGTGCAGGTGACCCCGCCCACCTCTGATGATTCACCCGTACATCACTGGGGAAGCCTGGGTTTCCCCTTGCATCAGAGGGGGGCGGGGTCAGATGACGGGTGTCCCCATCCTCCTCAGCTAAGACCTTATCAGGCTGTCGGGAATCCTGCAGTGTCTCCGTGGAGACCATCAGGAGAGATCACCCATCGCTGGACCGCGGAGAAGAGATCAGCCATTGCTGGATACCAAGAGTGGATTACCACCGCTGGAATCTTTATTTTTATTTTTTTTTTAATAAAGGACTTTTCCCCAATGGTGTCTGTGTGTTTTTTTACAATTGCTTTACACTTTCTTTGTGAAATGGTAGGGGTACAATGTACCCGTTACCATTTCAAACAGGGGGAGCGGGATATGGGGGTCCCCTTGTTAAAGGTGGCATCCAGATTCCGATAAGCCCCCCGCCCGCAGACCCCCACAACCACCGGCCAGGGTTGTGGGCATGAGGCCCTTGTCCTCATCAACATGGAGACAAGGTGCTTTGGGGGGCTACCCCCAAAGCACCCTCCCAATGTTGAGGGCATGTGGCCTGGTATGGTTCAGGAGGGGGGGCGCTCTCTCGTCCCCCTCTCTTTTCCTGCGGCCTGCCAGGTTGCGTGCTCGGATAAAGGGTCTGGTATGGATTTTTGGGGGAACTCCACGCCATTTTTTTTTTAAATTTGGGTGTGGAGTTCCCCTTAAAATCCACACCAGACCTTAAGGGCCTGGCAATTGAATTTGGGGGGAACCCCACGCTTTTTTTATAGCCGCGAGTGCTTTTAAATGACTTTTTTTCCTGCAGAAATTACACTTTGTGCAGGGACAGTTCTAAGCACGGCAAACATGCACCCCTTTACAGGCATACTATACACATCCCCAGGTATGAAATTTAAAGGAATATTACACTTTTATTGTTTCACTTTAAGCATTATTAAAATCACTGCTCCCGAAAAAAATGTCAGTTTTTAAAACTTTTTTTTGCATTGATACATGTCCCCTGGATCAGGACCCAGGTCCCCAAACACTTTTTATGACAATAACTTGCATATAAGCCTTTAAAATTAGCAATTCAATTTCTTACATAGACTTTTACAGGGTGTTTGCGGCTTTTCGAATTTGCCGAGAACACCCCAAATTGTTTGCTATTCGGTGAACGGGCGAACAGGCAATGTTCGAAACGAACATGTGTTCGACTCGAACTCGAAGCTCATCCCTAATGACAATCAATAAAAAAAAACACATAATAAAATTTCCACAACAAACCTAACCAGCAGAATTAGCCCTTTATTCTCAGATCCACCAACCTAACAGGTCACCAAGGACAAATGTTGCAGAAAGATACATTGTAACAGTTTAGTTGAGAACAACACAGCTGATCCAGATACACAGTATCCGCAGAACATGAGTCAGCACAGCAAAAAACGTTAACCCTTTAGAAGCACCTGCTTACACAATGTTTTAATCTACATTGGTACACACTTACTTGTAGTCTTACTTACTTATGTAGTCTTGACAAGTGATCTTGTCAAGGGAAATAATCAAATATAATGCCGAACAATGGTCCTCTGCAAGAGATGAGGTCTTATACTCAGCTTTTTGTTTTCTCATGTGTAGTACATCCTCTCTGTTCGAGCTCTGCAGCCTTTGTCAATGTATTTGGCATTATAGAGACACTGGGGGTTATTTACAAAAGGCAAATCTTAAAGTACACTTGGAAGTGCAGTCACTCTAAATCTAAGGGGTAGAGCTGAAATGAGTGGAAGCTCCGCTGATTTTATCATCCAATCATGTGCAAGCTAAAATGCTGTTTATTATTTTCCTTGCATGTCCCCCTTGGATCTACAGTGATTTCAAGCAGTGCAAAGTGGATTTTCCTTTAGTAAATAACCCCCACTGTCACCTTGCCTATGCAAAGCAAAGTGTCTCTACAAAGGGCCCTCCTGAACCCCAAGTACAAACAAATAGCAACCACCCCAACCTATAACTTTGCAGCAAAGAGCGCATGGAAGGGTGACACATGTAAAAAAAACAGCAAACAAAATTTCCCTAACAGTTCAGGCTAAAACAAGGGGTTTTCGTTTGCTCAGATTTGCAAATATGTGTAAGCTTTAAACGAAGAGATCAGCGCAGGGCTGACATGACTAAAGTCTACATGCCTGCAAGGGGCATGGCCGTTTAAGGGTTAGAGGGGGTGGAGCTGGGTAACAGGAAAGGGAGGAGCCATCCTCCCGGGAGCTCAGTCTGCTAGGAAGGAAAGTTGGAGAAGGCAGCATGGAGGAGCTCCTGGGGAACATCCGGGCGGCGGCGGCGGCGAACGGGGCCGCATGGATAAGAGAGCAGGTGGAGCGGGCCCTGGGGGGTGAGGAACGAGGGGGGGGGGTCGACGCACGGCACCCGGGCGCGGCAGATCCGCCCGCCGGACCGTTATTCGCCCGACGGGCGCCGGGCCTCAGGCAAGCAGGGGGACATGGGGGCCCTGTCGGACGCCGAACCGCCTGCTAAGCGGTCGGCGGGGGGGGGTCGCGACACCCGCGGGAACGGCGGTCAGGGGGGCTAAGCGAGCAGGGGGGACCAACCAGGCACAGGCAGGATCCAGCATCCGGCGGCGCTCACAGGCCTCAGGCCTCGTGGCGGCCGCGGCTGGCGGCCATCTTGGGACGGGGGGGCGGCTCAGGAGCTCCACAGCCTCCAAGGGGGGGGGAGGGGGGCAGCGCCATGGCGGTCAGCAGCCAGCAGGTTCCCAGGCCCAAATCCCACAGGGCGGCCGTCCTCCACGGCGGTCCGCCAGGGGGGGGGGGGTGAGGGGGAGGAACAGTAGCTGGGGGGGGACCCAGCAGTCGGGCCCGGAGGAAGAAGGGGAGAGAGAGGATGACCAGCAAGGGGGCGATCCGCCCATTGATGAGGGACAGAGGGCCCAGGCGGGTGGCGTTCGGCCCAGCCTGCGGTCGGCGGCCGGGGGGGCCAGAACTTGTCGGCCCGGCAGCTACCGGGCGAACACCCGGGGTACAGGCGGTCCGTCTGCAAGGGTGCACCCGAAGGGGAGGAACGACGCAAGATTTGGTCGGGAACCGCAGGCAGCGGGGGCTGGGGGCGTACGGCCCAGGCCCACAAAACCGATGCAGGGGCACAGAGGCGTGCGGCCTAACCCCATGGCGAGGGAGCCAGCTACCGGATCGAGTGCCCAGACCCCTCGGAAGTGTGCCAGTAAGTCGGCAGAGGGGCGGAAGAGGAACCTGAGGGAAAGGAGCTCGTCCGCCTCCGGGGGCGAATCCCCCGGGGGGCAGGCTGCGGATTTGACGGAAGAGGAGTCGGAGCTGTCGGAGGGAGAGCTGTCCAGGTCCGAGGACGAGATCGCGGAGGGACGTATGGTGACGGTGGATTCGGGAGCAACGGCTGGTGGGAACATGTCCAGGCAGCCTGGTAAGTCTTTTTCATTTCCGGGTTTCGAGGGGGGGGAGACGTTTCCGGTTAGGGGGACACGGTGGGGGGGGGGGATTGCGTCCCCGGGGCCATTCAGGGGGTTCCCTTCCCGGACAACAGCCGCCCCGATCCCGCCTTGGCGGGAGACGGCCTCAGGGTCCTTCTAGCGGGGCTCAGGGATTTAGTGGGCAAGTTTGACGCGGCTCCAATGGCCCCGACGGGGCCGGCCCGAGCCTGGGTTCCCCCAGGGAGGGAAGGTATGGGTGTGGGACAGGTGGGGGCAACGTCAGGCATGGGGGGGACGAGCGGGCAAGCAGGGGAAACGGCGGTGGCGATTCCGCCCGCGTTAACCCCGGGGGTGGGGGAGGGAGGGGCGGGGGGCACGGTGGAGGCGAGTCCGCCCGCGGAACCAGCGGCGGGAGAGGGGGAAAAAGGGGGGGACAAAGCCAAGAAACAAGACATTGTACGCCTGGCGGACTCCGCACGGTGCGAAGTCTATGTGTGTTTTGAAGGGCCCCTTGGGGCTCATTTAAAGCAAGAGGTCAAGGAGAAAATTTGGAAGGGGGAGTACGTGGAGATATTTTCGCTGCTTCCCCTGGAAAAGTTTAATCTGGATAGGGTAAAACCTGATGACAGTAAGAAGGAGGACGAGGAGAAGAGGCGTTATAGGTTGATTCCCAGGACTTTTCAGAACTGGCTTCAGGCGTTTGCAATCCTGGCAAGCGTGATAGGGGAAAAAGAGCCGGAGCACTGCTCGGCGCTTTTCTGCTACCTGGACGCCATCGGGGAGGCCCATCGGACCTATGGGGGAATGTCGTGGCTACGTTACGATGAGCAATTTCGCCAGAGGAGGGCAGTCAGGCCGGCGCTTCGCTGGGACCACAAGGACATCAGTCTGTGGATGCGCCTGATGGCAGCAGCGAAGCCGGCGGGGCAGTTTTTTCAAGGGGGGGCCGGTGGATCGGGGGCTTCAGGTCAATCGGCCGCTAAAAAGAAGGGAGTCTGTTGGCAGTATAATGAGGGCACCTGCAAGTTCGGAACGGGGTGTAAATACAAACACGAGTGCTCCGGGTGTGGGGGATCTCACCCCGGGTCACGGTGTTTCAAGCAGGGAAAAGGCAAGGCCAGCGAGTCTGCAAACAAAGGGGAAGACGCCGGTGAGAGTGGAAAAAATGCTGCCTTTTCTAGGTAGGTATCCCGACAGGGACGCGGCTCATTTGTTGGCTTCAGGTTTTGGGGAGGGTTTTGTAATTCCTGCGGTACTGGGCTCGGTGCCACCAGGAGCAGACAATTTGAGGTCGGCTCTGAGACACCGGGTGGTGGTAACGGAAAAGTTACAAAAAGAGGTAGCTCTGGGCAGGATGGCGGGCCCCTTCCCCGTAATGCCAATCCCCGAACTAGTGGTTTCTCCTTTGGGAGTGGTCCCCAAGAAGGAACCTAACAAATTCAGGCTCATTCACCACCTTTCTTACCCGAAAGGGGGGTCGGTGAACGACGCCATTGACCCCCAGGCCTGCGCGGTCCATTACACGTCCTTTGATGCAGCGGTCTTTTGGGTGCGTAAGTATGGTAGAGGGGCCCTGATGGCAAAGACAGACATAGAAGCGGCCTTCCGTTTGTTACCTGTTCACCCCGATAGCTTCTATTTATTGGGTTGCAGGTGGCAGGAGGAATACTACGTGGATAAGTGCTTACCGATGGGTTGCTCTATCTCGTGTGCATTCTTCGAATGTTTCAGCTCGTTTGTAGAATGGGTGGTGAGGGACGTGTCTGGTTTGAATTCAGTGATCCACTATTTGGACGACTTTCTGTGCGTCGGCCCGCCCGCATCCAAGGTTTGCGCGGTGTTACTTACAACGTTGGAAAGGATTGCAGGGGATTTCGGCATTCCGCTTGCACCTGACAAGACGGAAGGGCCCAGGACAGAGATCAGCTTCTTAGGGATAGTACTCGATTCAGTAGCAATGGAATGCAGACTGCCGGAGGTTAAATTGGTGGCGTTGAAAGCGGAAGTTCGGGCATTGGTGGGGCGGCGCAAAGTGCAGTTGAGAGCCCTACAGTCAGTGTTGGGGAAGCTTAACTTTGCCTGCAGGATTATCCCGATGGGGCGGATTTTTAGTAGGAGACTGGCAGCCAGCACTGGGGGGATTGAGTCGCCCAGGCATTACGTGACACTCTCGAAAGAACATAAGAGTGATCTGCGAATGTGGCACGTGTTTCTGGACAATTTCAATGGGAGGGCCTTATGGATGACGGGACCGGTGAGCAACTTCGATCTCGAGTTGTTCACAGACGCCGCGGGGTCAGCGGGTTATGGGGCTTTCTTCAAGGGGCGCTGGAGTGCGGGCCCTTGGCCGGATAGCTGGAAGCGGGAGGGGTTGCTCAGGAACATGTTGCTATTAGAACTGTTTCCGGTAGTGTTGTCGGTTGAGCTGTGGGGTGAATTCTTCCGGGATCGGAAGGTCCGCTTCCACATCGACAACCTGGGGGTGGTTCAGGTGATCAACAAGGTATCGGCGGCATCACCTCCGGTGATACGGCTGTTGAGACACCTGGTACTGCGGTGCATGCAGATGAACATCTTCATGCATGCGGTGCATTTGCCGGGAGTTGAGAACGTGGTCGCTGATGCTCTCTCTCGGTTTCAGTGGGAAAGGTTTCGGGAACTGGCGCCGGAAGCAGAGCATCAGGGAACCCACTGTCCGGCGGAGATGTGGAAGATTGCACTGGAAGACTAGCGGGATGGATCCAGCGGTCGGTGACCGAAGGGACATGGAAAGCATACAGGAAAGTATGGGACGAATGGGCGGCCTTCCGGGTCCAGACCGCAAGGGGAGAAAGGGAACCCAGGCTGCTTTTTATTTATTTTATCGCCAGGCACATGGAGAGCGGAATTTCCGTGTCGAGGCTGCAAAAGGTGATGGCGGCTATGGCTTTTTGGCGTAAACTTGAGGGGGGGAGCGACTGGACCAAGGAGTTCTGGGCGCGGCAAGCAGTTAAGGGTTACAAAAAAGGGAAAGCGGTACGGGACGAGCGGCGACCGGTGACGTTTGAACTGCTGGGCAAGGTGGTGGACACCTTGAGTGGGGTTTGCTCGTCCGGGTACGAGGTGGGACTGTTCCGCACGGCCTTCGTGTTAGCCTTTTTTGGGGCCTTTCGGATCGGGGAACTGGTGAGTTCCTCGAAGACAAAGAGGGATGGATTGGCTGTAGGACACGTGCGGTGCTTTGAGGACAGGT
Source organism: Lithobates sylvaticus (assembly GCA_028564925.1). Classification (NCBI taxonomy): domain Eukaryota; kingdom Metazoa; phylum Chordata; class Amphibia; order Anura; family Ranidae; genus Lithobates; species Lithobates sylvaticus. The sequence continues at coordinate 221,710,832 of CM053029.1, forward strand.
TGGTTTTGCATCTGCAAAGATCAAAGACGGACCAGCAGGGCCGAGGCAAGGAAGTGGTGGTTTTCGCCATTCCAGACGCCAAACTCTGCCCCGTCTTGGTGACTAGTGTTTTCTTACGGGTGAGGCCGGCTGGGGAGGGCCCCCTGCTGGTACATCAGAACGGCGAGGCGCTATCGCGCTTTCAGTTCATAGGGGTCTTCCGGAAATGTTTAAAAGTTATGAATATGGGGGAACTGAGATTTTCCTCGCATTCTTTCAGGATTGGGGCGGCCACTGAGGCGGTCAGGTGGGGTTTGCCGGAAGAAGCGGTAAAACAAATTGGGAGGTGGGAATCAAGGCGTTTCAGGTCATATGTTAGGCTGGATTTGATCGCATAAGGGTGCTGATAAAAGGGGTGGGTTGTGTGAAGTGCCGACATGGTTTCGTGTGGTACATTATGTGAAGCTGACCGGAATCTTCTTGCTGTTTCTCTTTCAGATGACCCTCCGAAGCTCGTTTGGATTATAGGGCACTCTTATGTCTGCTGGGGAGCCAGGAGGGGAGATGACAGACCGGACGGTAGACAGCTAGGTTTTTCTAGGAGGGAGGCCTACATAAAATGGTTGGGTTTCCCGGGTATGCTCTGGAGCCGTCTTATCCCGGAAGCGCTCAAGTTTGCGAGATGGGATAGGCCTCCGGAGGTTTTAGTGATCCACGTAGGGGGCAATGACTTGGGGCTCAGGACAAAACTAGATGTCACTAGGGACATGAAATATGACTTTTGCCGACTTCAGGCGGCTTTCCCCAACACAGTCCTGGTTTGGTCAGACATGATCGCCAGGACTGCATGGCGTTTTGCCAGGTCAGTGGACCTAATTAACAAATCCCGAAAAAAAGTTAATCAGGAAGTCAGCAGATTTTTTGTTAAACACGGGGGGTTGGCCATTAGGCACAGGGAGTTGGAGATAGACACGTGGCGCTATCTGAAGGCTGATGGTGTTCATCTGAACCCAGTTGGCACAGATATGTGGGCTCTCGGTATTCAGGATGGTATTGAGCGAGCACTTAGGGTGTGGAGGTGCGCTCAAGGTTAAGGTTTTAACCTTGTTTGCAGTGGCGGATGTTGTGTGACGTAGGCATAAAGAAGAAACCCCCTCCCCACAGGAAACTTGATGCGGGACCCATTGGAGATATGGGCCCGTTTGGTATATTCCCTATAAGTGATGTAGGGTATATGGTGGATGACTGCACTGCGGGAATAGTTTTGTCTCTGAGCTAGTATGTCAGCTTGAGGCCTAGTTACAGTTGAGTTGACCGCAGTGCACGAGCTGTTGATTATGGTAATTTGGGTGGGGGGGGGTAATGCACTATTATAGGCCTACGTCACGTTTTTATTGATGATGTTTATCTATTGATATTTGTTGTTTATTGGTTATAAAGTTATTTATAAAGTTATTTATATATATATTTTGTTATTTAATAAAGGAGCTGCTACGGCAGATTTTACACTCCAGCACGGTGTGGTCTCCATTACTGGGTAAGGTAAGGGTGGGAGTGTCAAGCTGGGCAGCACCAACAGGTAGCTATGTTGTACTTGGTCAAGAACAGCCCGCAGCTTTAAACGAAGAGATCAGCGCAGGGCTGACATGACTAAAGTCTACATGCCTGCAAGGGGCATGGCCGTTTAAGGGTTAGAGGGGGTGGAGCTGGGTAACAGGAAAGGGAGGAGCCATCCTCCCGGGAGCTCAGTCTGCTAGGAAGGAAAGTTCCCGCCCTCCCTCCCTTTTTTAATGCTTTACAGGTGTGAATAATTTGTTTACAGGTACACTGGACGTCGTAGCATTGGCGGATGTTGTGTGACGTAGGCATAAAGAAGAAACCCCCTCCCCACAGGAAACTTGATGCGGGACCCATTGGAGATATGGGCCCGTTTGGTATATTCCCTATAAGTGATGTAGGGTATATGGTGGATGACTGCACTGCGGGAATAGTTTTGTCTCTGAGCTAGTATGTCAGCTTGAGGCCTAGTTACAGTTGAGTTGACCGCAGTGCACGAGCTGTTGATTATGGTAATTTGGGTGGGGGGGGGTAATGCACTATTATAGGCCTACGTCACGTTTTTATTGATGTTGTTTATCTATTGATATTTGTTGTTTATTGGTTATAAAGTTATTTATAAAGTTATTTATATATATATTTTGTTATTTAATAAAGGAGCTGCTACGGCAGATTTTACACTCCAGCACGGTGTGGTCTCCATTACTGGGTAAGGTAAGGGTGGGAGTGTCAAGCTGGGCAGCACCAACAGGTAGCTATGTTGTACTTGGTCATGGTTACAGCAAGCACTAGTTTAAGCAGAGTCGGCAACTAGTGGTAGCAGTGACATAACTACTTCAGTCTTTGGTTTGTTTGACTGCTATCATTGTCACAGGGAAGGAAATTACAGGCTCTTCACAGAAGTTAGTGTCTCCAACTGCAATGGAGAAAGGGCAACAGGGAGTGCTGGTAATGTGGATATAAGGTGATTGGAGAGGCTTTTGTGTAGATGCTGTATCTTTGCCCTGCATGTCCAAGGTGACAATGTCTCTTTACAAATGTAAGGGGTGCTAGATGCATGGGTCTCCAACCTCTGTGTCACTACAGGAATTAGGATATCTGAGGGGAGAACTACTGCAAGTGGAGGGGTATACACAGGGCTCAAGTCCTGCGGGAACGCATGGGAACGAAGTTCCTGTACTTTTTCCACAACAGGAACTCAGTTCCCATTAGCAGCCGTGTCCTGCAAGACTTTGAAGTATGCAAACTGTGTGGCAGGTGCTACACCAGCAGCCACCGACACAGCTTGCAATAGTAAGTGTCGCACACCAGGGGTGGACTGACCATTCAGGCATTGCCAGTAGGGGGCCCCATGACGGCTTCCTCTTCGATCTACCTGTCAATCACAGCTAGCTGACGGGTAGATCAGGTCCCTGCTGCTAAGATATTGTGTTTAGTCAGACCTCTCGTGATGCGCTCCTCCCCGCCTGCCCCTCCTGATTTTCTGTCTCCTCACCCCCCCCCCCCCCCCCCAGTCTCCCGCATACTTGCTCTGTGTGTCCCGCTGAATCCCCCCCCCCCCTCCTCTATCTTCAGTGCCATATGCTAAGAGAACCCAGAGGAGGAGCACAGCTATTCTGCTCACAGGTTCATGCAGGGAGAGAGGTGAGCTGAGGGAGGAACATCAGGTTGGGGTGGTAAGCTGAGCACAATACCTGGCAAAGTTTAATGCCAGGAGGGAAGTTTATGTGGAAATATGTGAAGGGTTGGAATAGCAGCGAGTGTGTGTTGGAGCCCTGCAGAGTTTGCAGCCCCCCAAGCTAACATACATCTCCTAAGCAGGAACACATCACTATCTCCCCAAGAATGCTGTCCAGATAATGTGCAGATCATTTATGACCTTTCCATTTAACCCTGTGTTATCCAAACTCTGTTCAATGAAAAGTGTAAACTCACCACATAAACACTCTATATACAAAATACAATTCCCCAATAAAGATCAGAACATGATGTTCACATTTGCATGGAAGCACAATTGAATGAATGCTGATTATTCAGAGAATTTGCGTATTTATGTTTATTGAGGATTGTTTTTTTTTTTTTTTATGTACTAACAGTTAAGCTTCATACACACAATACGAAAATTGGATGAAAAATACCACTTTTGAAGCATTTGTGCGTATATTTTTTTTTTTTTTTGGTGGGGGAGCCGATCTTGGGTGGGAGTTCCCACACTTTTTTCCCCAGGACTTGACCCCTGGGTATACAGGAAGCTAAATCTCCCCAAAGACACTGATGGAGGCCGCAGTGCTTGAATGCAGCAAAGTTGGGACAAGCAGACTTCTACATAAGGGAATATAAGAGCTCTTCTCTTGTAGAACAATCCTCTGTCAGGTTGGTTTTAAACAAATTTCAGCAATGCACTGCTTTGCTATTAAAGCAGTTCCACCCAAAAGGGGAAGCTCTGCTTGTTTGCTTCCTCACCTTTCAGGGGAGGGGTGAACAGGTACCTGTTTTTGACAGGTGCCCGTCCCCACTTCCGGGGACCTAGCTGCAGCAAAATTTGGCGAGGTCTCCTGGAAGTTCGGCCTCCCTTCTCTTTCCTCTGCCGCCGGGCCAGTTAGAAAGCGCAGCTCGCTTCGTGTATACGCAGTAGGGATCCCGCCTGTGAAGCTGAAAGGCTTTACTGCCAGTTTCCCTTATCACGAATGGCGTCGGCAGCACCCGAGTCGGCTGGGGTACCGACATCATTGGATTCCAGGACAGGTAAGCCTCCTAATATTGGAAGTGAGCATCTACAGTATTTGTAGCTGCTGACTTAAAATTTTTGGAGGGGGGGCTGGAGCTTCACTTTAACCACTTCAGCCCCGGAGGAATTTACCCCCTTCCTGACCAGGCCATTTTTTACGATACTGCACTGTGTCATTTTAACTGACAATAGCGCGGTCGTGCGATGTTGTACTCAAACAAAATGTATATCCTTTTTTTCCACATAAATAGGGCTTTCTTTTAGTGGTATTTGATCACCTCTGCGTTTTAAATTTTTGCGCTAAAAACAAAAAAGTGCGACAATTTTGAAAAAAACACAATATTTTGTACTTTTTGCAATAATAAATATCCCAAAAAATATAAAAAATGTCTTCATCAGTTTTGGTCGATATGTTTTCTTCTACATATTTTTGGTAAATAACCACAATAGGCGTATATTAATTGGTTTGCGCAAAAGTTATAGCGTCAACAAAATAGGGGATAGTAATGGCGGTGATGTGCAACTTTTATCAGGACTGCAACATTGTAACGGACACATCGGACACTTTTGACACTTTTTTGGGACCTGTGACATTTATACAGCGATCAGAGCTAAAAATAGCCACTGATTAAAGTGTGTCATCATTTTCAAAGCATTAGCAGAGTTAATATATATAAGGCTTTACCTCCTGCATGTATCCTTATATATAAATAGTCACCCCCTCACCTGCTAGGAGCCCCGAAATCTTCTCGATTCTGTGGGCGTTTTGATTCTAGGCGCTCGTGGGTGAAGTCGTGATATCAGAGGATGCTTCCGCCTACCACTACACTCTCATGGCCAGCCAGGATGAGCTTCACACCTGGTGAGACTCCCGTGCATGTGCAGGAGTGACAGAGCGCGTTCTGTGAAGGGGGGTTCTCCACCCCCCCTCGTTCCCCGCAGCCGGCTTCCCTGGGGTAATCTGTCGGGATGGAGGGCGGAGAAAGGGGTCGGTATGTCAAATACCGGCCCCTTTCTTTTCTGAATGGGACACAGAGCGTTCGTTACCGATCGCTCTGTGACCTGTGATAACTGAGCAGAGTAACCTGTGTGTTACTCTGCTCAGTTTATGAATGGAGAGGACCCGCT
>CM053029.1:221716723-221743037 GCA_028564925.1 Lithobates sylvaticus
GCTGCAGAAAAGTGCTTGACATTTTCTGACCCGAATTTGGGGCTCCATATCTCGGGGACACTTGGAGCTAGGAACCCCAAATTTGGCATTCAAACCCAGTTGAACTAGCACTACAACATATCTAAAGATGGGGTTCCTAGCACTAAGTGACCCTGAGATACAGGGCCCCAAATCGGTCAACTGTGTCCATCTGCATGGGCACAGTGAGGCTGCAAATGAGCATCGTTGACCCTCTTTTCCACTAAAGCCCCATACACACGGTCGGACTTTTTCATCAATTTGGTCCGATCGGACAAGGTTGTTGAAAAATCAGACCGTGTGTATGCACCATCGGACAGTGTTCGTCGGTTTGTCCGTCGGACAAAGTCTTATCTCCTGCTGGAAAGATTTCCCGTCAACCCGGTCCGATCACACCAAATCCGATCGTGTGTACGGTTGTCCGACCGGACAAAGTGCTACGCATGCTCTGATCACATTACAAGACCAAAGCTATTGGCTACTAGCCTCTACGTAGTCCCGTCGTAGGCAACAAACGTCACCACGTTCAGAATGATCGGATTTTCCGACAACTTTGTCCGACCGTGTGTACGCAAAACCAACATCGGACAAAGTATGACGGACATGGTCCGACGGACCTGGTCCGCGGATTGTCCGACCGTGTGTATGGGGCTTTACAGTAGCTGCGCATCTCTCACCCTAGGCTTATACTCGAGTCAATACGTTTTCCCAGTTGTTTGTGGTAAAATTAGGTGCCTCGGCTTATATTCGGGTCGGCCTATACTCGAGTATATACGGTAAGTATTTGCAGCAAAGACAAAGTAACATTTATCTGGGAAAACATTTCACTATTCACTATATATATATATATATATATATATATATATATATATATATATTTATATGGCCAAGTAACAAACCACAACAAAGAGTGTATGTAAGTAGTGAGACAAAGCTGTACTATTTTTCTTATCTTTTGTATTGCAAAAGAAAGATAGCTTTTTGGGCAAGTAAGAAAGCTTTTAAACTATAAGAGCAGTGTTGGTCATCTTACTTTAAAAAAGTAATTAGTTAAGTTACAAATTACTTCTCCAAAAAAGTAATTGCGTTAGTAACTCAGTTACTACATTGGAAAAGTAATTAGTTACGCAGCAAAGTAACTGACTTTTTTTAAAATATTCTAAACGTGTAACTAAGGGGCGGGTCTAGTATTACTGTAACCAAGGGGCGCATTTATTATTATTGTTATATATCGTGTAACCAAGGGGCTGCTCTATTATTACTCTGACCAAGGGGCAGATCTGTTACAGCATGTAAGCAAGTGGCGGGTCTATTATTATTATATCGTGTAACGGGCGGATGGCTACAGAAGAGGGCGAATGTTAAATTTATGGGCAGAGCTCGATATATAACAATAATAATAAATGCGCCCCTTGGTTACAGTAATACTAGACCCGCCCCTTATTTACACGATAGACGCCCCTTGCAGAGTAGCCCGAGCATCAGGAGCGTGCGGCATCGCCTCGTACAATTACATGTTAACTGCGCCTGTGCGGTGTAGAGTTCACTCAGAGCTGTTTAGGTTCGGCAATTTTCGGAAGCTCTGTAGTCCTTCGTACTGCGCAAGCCCGGCTAGTGAACAGGCTCCGCCCACCTCTGCCATGCCTTGATAGCTGGCGCTGCCTTGCTGCTGTGAGTGACACACTGTACTGCACCAGGCCGGTGGCCTTAAGTAAGTCTAACACTGTCTACTTAAGTTTGTTCAAGTTGTGCATCAAACACAGCCACCGTCTGTGCCCCTCAAAAGCGGCCACTGTGCCCATCAAACACAGCCACTGTGCCCATCAAACAGCCACTTTGCCCATTAAACAGCCACTGTGCCCATCAAAGCTAGCACTGTGCCCATCAAAGCTGCCACTGTGCCCATCAAACACAGCCACTGTGCCCATCAAAGCTGCCACTGTGCCCATCAAAAGCTGCTACTGTGCCCATCAAAAGCTGCCACTGTGCCCATTAAACGCAGCCACTATGCCCATCAAACGCTGCCACTGTGCCCATCAAACGCTGCCACTGTGCCCATCAAACTCGTGTTATATTGTCCAAACGTTGTGTTCATTTTTAAACACTGATTTTGTTGGAAGTACCAATAAATATAGCCTTATTGATAATTTGCATTTTTATTCTCGTGCGTGATCGTGTAGACAGGGCCCCTGTGCAATGTATTGCCCGGGGGCCTATAACGCTCTTAAGATGGCCCTGTCTGCAGCCACTGATCAACCAAAGTTTTCCAACTTGTTTATTTGTCAGAAGTCAATCTAATGCCGCGTACACACGAAGGGACTTTTGCCGGCGGACCTAAGTCCAGCGGATAATCCGCTGGACTTTCCAGCTGGGTCCGCTGGACTAAAAAGCGAACGGACTTGACCACACACGATCACGCAAAAAGTCCGGCGGTTCACGCGCTGACGTACAGCACGTACGACGGGACTAGAAAAAGGAAGCTCGAGATCCCAAACGACACCCTTTGGCACCGTCAGCTAATCTCGTGTGTATCGCGTGTTAGTTGACGTTTGGTTAGAGACGATTCGCGCTTCTCAGACTTCTGCTTAATTCGCTCGCTTCTGCCGTTCAGTTTGTGCTTGTGAGGTTTGTATCTGTCTTTCAGTGCGTGTGGATCAGTTCCTACCTGTTCTCAGGCCGTTCTGGTCCGCTCGTTCCTGTTTTTCAGGTCGTTCTTCATAGGCCTTGCTGTTCTTCAGTGCGTTCGGTTAAGTTGTTTGTTTGATCAGCCGACCGTTTTGAAGCCATGGAGTGTGGACGTACTCGGGAACGAGTTCGTGCTGTGCAGGGGCTCGGTGTTGCGGTTAACACCTTGGCCCGAGCCCAGTCCATGAACAGGGTGAGGAGGAGTTCATGGACCAAGAATTGGTTGCGCCAGCGTGACCAATTCTCGCATATGCCTTTGCTCCGTGAGATCCGTGAGAATAATCCTGATGATTTCAGGAATTATCTCAGGATGACGGACCCCATTTTTCACCGTCTGTTGGCTTCGCTGTCCCCTTATATTACCAGGCAGAATACCTGCATGCGGCAAGCCATCAGTGCGGAGCAGAGGCTAGTCGCCACGTTGCGTTACTTGGCGACGGGGAGAAGCTTGCAGGACCTCAAGTTCACGACAGGCATCTCCCCCCAGGCTCTGGGGCTCATTATTCCAGAGACCTGTTCTGCCATTATCCACGTCCTGCAGGAGGAATACATTAAGGTAAGTCTTCTCTTTTCAAATTACCTATGTCTTGTATGTTTGCTAATGTAGTGCATCAATGTCATCATTAGCTAATTACCATGATAGGACTATTCTATGAATGTCCCCTATTCCAGTATATTTTTTTATTTTATTGTTTTGTATAGTATTTTATGGTTGACCTATCGAAATTGCTTTAAGAATGTATTATTTAGTGGGTCACATGCATATTTCCTTGCACCAACCTCCCCAGCATGGAATCTTGGCCCCCTAAACACCCTAGCCTAGTCACTTTCTTTGTTAAAAAATGTATATTACCAGCTCCATTGTACTGCTTTACTCACCCCCCCTTTCACCCCCCTTGCCCCTCACCCCTTTCACCCCCTTGCCCCTCATTTTTAAATTGATTGCATGTGGTTTGGGTCAGCTTGTAATTACCCCCCCCCACCCCCACACTCACCCTCTTTAATTAATTGCATGTGGTTTGGGTCAGCTTGTAATTAACCCCCCCACCCTCACACTCACCCTCTTTAATTAATTGCATGTGGTTTGGGTCAGCTTGTAATTAACCCCCCCACCCCCACACTCACCCTCTTTAATTAATTGCATGTGGTTTGGGTCAGCTTGTAATTAACCCCCCCACCCCCCCACACTCACCCTCTTTAATTAATTGCATGTGGTTTGGGTCAGCTTGTAATTAACCCTCCCACCCCCACACTCACCCTCTTTAATTAATTGCATGTGGTTTGGGTCAGCTTGTAATTAACCCTCCCACCCCCACACTCACCCTCTTTAATTAATTGCATGTGGTTTGGGTCAGCTTGTAATTAACCCTCCCACCCCCACACTCACCCTCTTTAATTAATTGCATGTGGTTTGGGTCAGCTTGTAATTAAAACAACCCCCCCCACAAACCCCCTCTTTAATTAATTGCATGTGGTTTGGGTCAGCTTGTAATTAACCCCCCACCCCCACACTCACCCTCTTTAATTAATTGCATGTGGTTTGGGTCAGCTTGTATTTAACCCTCCCACCCCCACACTCACCCTCTTTAATTAATTGCATGTGGTTTGGGTGACCTTACAATTAATTACTCCCCACCCACATCCCCATTATTATCTTCTCTGGGCCATCAGAGGGGTCATCAATCAGAGATTTGTCCCTTATCCTTAATCTTTTGGCTTTATTTCAAGGACTAACAAAATAAATACATATGTTGTTCCAAATTGTTTGTAAAATTGTTGGATTTAGTTTGGTGTTTTGCCTGGTTTTTAATTAGAATTGTATCTTTCTGTTTGACTTCACAGTGTCCTTCCACGCCACAGGAATGGCAGACTGTGGCTTCCCAGTTTGCTGCCCGTTGGGACTTTCCCAACTGCGGAGGGGCGATTGACGGCAAACATGTGCGAATTGTGCCCCCACCCCATTCGGGGTCTTACTATTGGAATTATAAGGGGTTCCATAGTATAATGTTGATGGCGGTGGTGTCGGCACAATATGACTTTCTTTATGTGGATGTGGGGAAAAACGGCCGGATGTCGGATGGAGGAGTCTTCAACCACACGGAGTTCGGCCATCGTCTCCAGACTGGTGGCCTGGAGCTGCCACCAGATGAAGATAATGTGGAGGGACTCCCGTTCGTTTTCATTGCCGACGAGGCGTTCGGTCTGGGTGACAACTTGATGAGGCCATTTCCCCAAAGATCCCTCACCCCTGAGAGGAGGATTTTTAATTTTCGGTTGGCCAGAGCAAGAAGGGTTGTGGAAAATGCCTTTGGTATTATGGCCAACCGTTTCAGATTGCTGCTTACATCCATACATCTGGCAGAGTACAAACTGAATACTATTATTCTTGCATGCTGTGTAATGCACAATTATCTACGGAAACATTCTGGAACCTACACATTACCTATCGGGCCTGAGGCCGGAGTGGAAGGCGACATGACAGGGCTGGATAATCGCCGTCTTGGTTTGGCCCCACAATCAGCACAGCAAGTGCGGGACCGTTATTTAAATTATTTTAATGGTAGGGGGGCCATTGCAATGGCAGCAGACCCTTAAAACGTCATTTTTTTTTGAAAGAATAAATACAGTTATTAATGTATGAAAGATTGTTTTTTTCGTATTGTTTTGCTTTTAATTTTGCCTGTTTTATATGTTGTCCTAGTGCACTTATTAATAGTGGCAAACTTGGTTTGCGTTTAGTAAATAAGCCCCTTTGTCAATGAACCACAACATGTTTTGGTCAAACTGGTAGTATTTAAAAAGAAGAAGCCACACATTGTTTAATTTGTGCAAACATTTTTTTTTTTATTCTAGTGCACATCCAAAACTATTTTTTTGTTTGGTTTTTTTTTGTTTATTTTCTCTTTTTTTTCGGTCATTTTTGGTAATATGTTTTTTTTTTTTTTTTTTTTTTTAACAACATATTTTTTATTTTTTTTTGTGATTTTTCAAATATTTTTTTGGTCTTTTTCTCACAACATTTTTTTTTTTTTTTTGGTGATTTATTTTTTTAAACAAACATAAAAACATGTTTTAAAATTGTAAAAATTTTTTGTTTTGCATTTGAAAATATTTACACAATGTAAAAGTAGGGAACTTACAAAGTTCAACAGGTAACCCATGAACAGTAGAAGCCAAATATAGAATATGCACACTAATTTAACATGAAAATGGGTAATGTCAACATGTGCTATGTTCCATCATGGGGAATCAATGGACGTGTTTTGTGTGTGAAACCCCTTCCCTCTCACCTACTAGCATTAGGGGTTGCAAACACCAAATGCGTCCATTGAGATCCCCTGATGGCACATAGCACATGTTGACACACCATGTGCATATTAAAAATTTGGCCTCTAAAATTTAAAAACAATAGCGCATCAAAAGGTGAATGAAGGACATGATTGATGTTAGGAAATGGAAAAGGGGTCTTTAGATTCTCCCCAAAACATCAATCATGTCCTTCATTCCCTGCTGCATGGTGGCCATCTCCTTCTGCATGTTTTCCAGCTGCAGATTCCAGGCCATGATCTGGCCAATAAGCCTGTGGGCACTGTCTGTGGAAAATGGCTCCGCAGCTTGTCCTTCCACAAACAGATCAGCATCACCTAAAAGTTGGGTAGATAAAACACAAGAAAAAAAGTGTCAAAAACATGCAGCCCTTAATTTATTAGCTCAATCTGTGTTCTGAGACACTCACTTGGTGGGGTGCAGATTTGATCCACTTCAACCACCTCTTCCTCCACATCCACGCGTGGGCTTGGGCTAACTGCCCAATTAGTCTGGTGATGCCGGGAGGTCCTCGTAGGTTCTGATTGACGTCTGAGTCTTTTGCCCCCTATGGTAGTGGAACACAAAAAGGTACACTTTTAATCACACTGATATTTGAGTGCCAAAATATGATTATTAAACATTGTTTAAAAGTGTTGTCCAATTATTAGCAGTTTGTTAGAAGATCCTACTTGAAGACAGAATTGAAATGTCTATCTAATGAAACTCCAATACTTAAACCGCCCTTCAACCCTAAAGTTGAACTTCCGCTCATTGTATCCCTGCACCCCTGTGGTGTCTTATTTGGAACTTTTTAGGGGGGAGGGGTTGCAGATACCTGTGTAAGGCAGGTATTTGCACACACATCCGGCCCTAGACTCCCACAGAAGTATACGCCACATCCCATCCCACCGTGCTGTCTGCTGGGACACACAGGGGTCCCAGAGCTCGCGCGGACCAGTCCTATTGCATTGCGCAACTGGCACATGCCCAATAGTGACCCAGGAAGTGAAGCCGCAAAGATTAATTTCATGATTCCAAGATCAAAGATTGTAGCTGCAGCATCCAAGGGACAGGTGAGTGTACTTCTTAGAAAAGTCACCACCTACAGTATTTGTAGATGATGAGCATTTTTAGGGAATTTGGAGCTCGACACCCTGCTTAACAGATTTATCCCCCCCCCCAAAACAGCTTCTGGAGTCCCTGTGTAAGTTACCCATAAAACCCTTACTACAGCAGTAATAGTATAGATAGTGACAATAATAAAAAACCTTACAACTCCAACAACCCAAAGCCAGGTAAACAGAATAAACGTTATGAAGACAAACGAACTTTCATCAAGTCTGCGCAAGTTTTATGTACGAATGCTAAGAACATCTGCGCAAGTTTCACGTACGAATGCTAAGAACATCTGCGCAAGTTTTACGTACGAATGCTAAGAACATCTGCGCAAGTTTCACCTACGAATGCTAAGAACATCTGCGCAAGTTTCACGTACGAATGCTAAGAACATCTGCGCAGGTTTCACGTACGAATGCTAAGAACATCTGCGCAAGTTTTACGTACGAATGATAAGAACATCTGCGCAAGATTAGACATATCAAGTATAACCATAGTAGCGCACGTGCTTGACTTACTTTTTTTGATGGCTTTTCGAATTCTCCTGTACTGATCGTGCTCCCTGGATTTGATGTCGGACCATCGCTTGCGCAGTTGATCCTTGCCCCTTCGTACGCCGAATTTATGCTCCAGGGTGCTGACGACTGTAGTGAGAATCTTGTCCTTGCGCAAGTTGGGGCGAGGGTACGGGCCATTTTCCCCGTCGTAATCTTCCCTTTGGAGGATGTCCACCATCTCCACCATCTCTTCAAAGGCCATATTGGTGGCCTTATATCTGCTGCTGGATGCAGATGTGTTCGCTTCTGGGCTTTCCTCCGCGCTACTGGCTGAAAATGTGTCCGCCATCTTCCTGAATTTCTTCACCCACAATGCAACGAGGGGAAGCGGGCCGGGGAATATGAATTTATATGGAAATAGGGATGTCCGGAAGGTAACACTGGGGCCACTTTTGGATTTTGTGAAGACTCAAGTCCCCAACGCAGACATCAAGTTTGTTGAAGCCAGAATTTTAAGTTTAAGGCACATGTACAAGCGGGAGCGCAAGAAGATTGAGGAATCAGTCAGATCAGGAGCAGCAGCAGAGAATGTTTATGTACCCAAGCTGTGGTACTACAACCAACTGGCTTTTCTAGGTGACCAGATGGAACCCAGGCAATCACTGTCCACTCTTCCCTCCACCCTTCCCTCCACTCTTCCCTCCACTCTTCCCTCCACCCCAGCTGAGTCTTCCACGGAAGGAGAAGACCCCTCCACCTTGGAGCAGGCTGATGCGCCTAGCTGGAGCCAGGTATATATTTTGTAGCCTAAATAGTGATTGGGTGAATATTAATGATGTCAACGTAAAAATGTGAAACAATTAACACCCTGAACTCAGAATTGGGAAAAAAACAGCCAAAAATTGCGCACACTTCTAAAAAGTGTTGGTGCTACATATCGATACATATATAGTGTATACATCCATCCAGTAGTGGCAAAAAATGCCTTATACAACATTGGTGATCTGCTTGGAAAATGCAGGGGTCCAAATGATAGCCTTTTGTATCTTTTTTTAAATTTATCTGCTCGTTCATAAGTTTACAATTGGATGATTGAGGAGGCCATAAACCAAAAAACAGGTGTTTGATTTTTGTATTTATTTGCACACAGGATGAGCTGACCCAGGATGATGCCGGGACAAGTGGTATGGAGGAGGAGGACATGACCAGCGAGAGCCAGGAGGTGGCTGGGCCCAGCACGAGCCAGACTGACAGCCAGACTGTAAGAAGTCTACCTCCACCCCTGCCCTTACCCCCAAGAAGGCCCAGGAGGATGACCATAGTTGAGGAGGAATCACTCAAACTTATTCGGCAGGCGAGTGAGATTCTCCAAAGACCCCCCATTCCAGAAGAGGCCTATGCCACCTACTTGGCCAGCAGGTTGCTGGAAATGGAGAAGGGCCAACGGCACCTGTGCGAGTGCCTAATTTTTGAAGCTATTAAGGGGGGTTTGAGGGGTCAATTAAGAGAATCCACCCGCCTGACACATGAAGGCCCGACAGCAACTTCTCCTCCTCCTCCTCCTCCTCTTCTCTTCTTCTCCTCCTCCTCCTCCTCCTCCTCCTACCACAAGTCAGCCTCCAAGGAAGCGTGCAGGGAAGACTGCAGGGAAGAGTGCAGGGCAGCGTGGTGGGAAGAGTCGGAAGTGATTGCCTGGCTTCAGTCTGGTCTCACAGAAGACACAGGCTGTTGTAGTGCCACAGCTTGGGGACATAGATGTCATCTGCTGCTGTTCCTGGTCTGTGTGATTCCTGGTCAATCTTCTTGTGCTCCCTATATTGGATCAAATTTGCCCAAGCTTAATTTTTGGCTTCACAAACTTGATGTCTGCCGTTGGGGCAAAAAGTCTTCTCAAAATCTCAAAGTGGCTCCAGTGTTGCCTTCCTATTTTGTTTTGCCTTGTTTGTTTAAACCACAATAAATGGTAATTTGATTTCAAGAAAATAATGATATACGTGCTTGTTATTCAAAAACATAGTTTATTTAGGAGTAGGCAGGTACATGTCTAAATTATATGGAGGGCATTTCCAAAACGCACATTCACTTGACAATACAAGTGTAAAGTGCAACTTCAATGGAACTGCAAGTGCAGTCGCTGGAAAGGTGAGGGTTAAGATCTGAATTAAGGGCAAGCTCTGCTGACTCCACAATTGTAGCATGTGTAATAACAAATCCTTTTGCTAACCAACAAATAATAAAATATATCTAAATAGAGATATATTTACATATATATATATATATATATATATATATATATACATACATATACATATATATCTATATATCTATATATATAAATATATATATATATGTATATATAGATATATATATTTTGTTTACTATTGAGATATATAGATATATTTTTAATTTGGTGATTTGGATATATATCTATATCTATATCTATATCTAGATATATATATATATATATATATATATATATATATATATAGATATATATGTACAAATATATAACTTCACTAAAGAATGCTGTAGAAAAAACGTTCGGGAGTACTCTGCGTGAATATACAAGCAGCAAGGCAAAATCATTTTCAAGTACGATAACATACAAATTCCGCTGTCAGAAAATACCAAAAAAAGATCAGCAGCGTGACGATTGTGCTAGCTTCAAAACGAAGGCTAGTTTTACCAGACCGAGCGAGTCCGTGACATACTTGCTACTGAGCATGCGTCCTTTTTAGTACGCCGGACCATACTACACACGGCGGGATTGTCCGCCGGACTGCCAAGTCCATCGGATAATTTTAAAACAAAACTTAAAACTTTAGTCCGCCGTACTTTGGCCAAAAAAAGTCCGCCGGCGCCCACACACGAGGGGATTATCCGCTCGACTTCGGTCCAGCGGATAATCCCGCGGGATAGTCCCTTCGTGTGTACGCGGCATTACGAATACCTTCTTTCAAACAGGGACCACCACACAATGATTGAAATGATCATTGCGTAGCTGTCCCTGTTCGACAGAAGGTAATCGTTAGATTGACTTCTGACAAATAAACAAGTTGGAAAACTTTGGTTGATCAGTGGCTGCAGATGTTGATTAGTGTATTCTGCAGCAGCAGAAGTTGCAGTACAGTATCCCTGCGGGGGGATTCCTCCACCCACCTTGCTTGTGTGGATGAAGGATTCTGTTAATTTTATCTATAGCAAGCTCAAACATGTCATTTACTGCACATTATTGTAATGCACAGTAGTGCATGGCATTCTTTGTCTTGCAGTACAGTGTTATTTATGTACTTTAGTTGGTACCAGCATACCATTGCTGCAGAATTCCACAATGTGTGTTTAGTATATTGTGGTGCACTGCAGTTAAAAAGAAAGTGCATTTTCTGTCATTATTAGTTGGTAGACTATTCAAAATAATTTGGTCGCCCTAATGGAATTCACATTTAAAAAAAAAATGTTTTTTTTTTTTTGTGTTGTGTTTTTTGTGCTTTTCTGTGTGTTTAATAATTGATGTGTGCTGTTTCTTTCTCTTTTTTTTTGGTGCAAAAACAGGTTCAGGATTGCTGAAAAATCGTTTAAATGCCAGGAGACATTTAAAGCTCATTGTACCCTCAAAGCAACCCTACTGTAAAATAACTCTAGCAACATAAACCTGTAAAAGCATACACACCTTTTCTGCCACCTGCCCTGCAAAATGTCACTCTATCAGAAAGGAATACGTCCCCCTTTTTCAAATGGAGGACCACATCTTTCAGAAACGTCAATCTCAGTGTCTCTTGCTGCTGAACTCACATCATTGCTTTCTTCTGCAGTGTTGTGGAGGTCAACAGGAGGAACTAGTGGCATCTCCTATGTACCACAGAGATCGACAATCTGGTGTCAGTCTGGCAGCAGGCTATGTGGTACCATTCCTTACCAGTGGAGTGGCATTTTGTAGTGTGAGAAGCAGGAAATATAATTATGTTTACTGTTCTTTTACAGGTATGTGTAATTATGCAGTGTTGCAATAAGAACCATTAAAAAAAAACCTTAAAGCGGAGTGCCATCCATTTAATAATCAGATTGTCCCATGGTCCAGCAATGCGTGTGCAGGAAGTCTCGCTCCTCTCCACCGGCATTGTAACTTTGGCCGCCCAGCGGTGGCTTTGCAGCCGGGTGTGCACTGTGCATGCGTGAGCCACACTGTGAATGGCCGGGCAATCTTCTGGTGTGACGTGTCCCAGAAGATTGCAGGGAGGGAGGGGGGAGTGGTGATCTTCCTTCCGGCGCTGCAACGCCAGGGGAGAAAGTGGGAGCTGGGAGCCTGTAAGAACAGGGTACCCACTCTCCCCCCAAAAAAATGGCATGTCAAATGTGGCATGTCAGGGGGTCCCCAGTACTTAAAGCAGAAGTTCCATTTTTGAGTGGAACTCTGCTTTAATTGCACCTTCCCCTTTGACTTCAATGCACTTTGTCTAAATTCCAGGAAAATAATAACTTTCAGTTTCACTCATCCCTATTGAGTGGGAATGGAATTAGGGATCGACTGGTCATATTCAATTTCTTGTGTGTTTCTTTTTTTGTCTACAAGCATCAAGCACAAAGTGCACCAAGCCTAGGCAGCCTGCACATATTGGGGTTGATTTACTAAAACTGGAGAGTGCAAAATCTGGTGTACCTGTGCATGCTTCTAACTTCAATGGCCAATCAGCTTCTAACTTCAGCTTGTTCAGTTAAGCTTTGACAAAAAAAAACTGGAAGCTGTTTGATCTCTATGCAGAGTTGCACCAGATTTCGTACTCTCCAGTTTTAGCAAATCAACCTCAGTCCTGTGCTGGTTGCTTGTCTGTAGGCTGCTGATAATGACATTTTAGGAATAAGGATCATACATTTATTAATAATTGCTTTGAAACTGTCATGGTTTATTCTTTTCTCCAAGAGGAGCATACAAATGTTTAAGCTGCATACAACTTAACATGCTGGACTCTTTCCCACAAACAGCCAACAGTGAATTTCTGAAACATATACCGGTACTATCAATTATCAGGAAGAGCAAAAGGCCATGTGATGAATTCCACAAAGAGCAAATACTGTAACATTTTTGGAAAATGTAACATGCATTATATTGGCCATAGGAACATAAGGATAACACACGTATGGATTATGAGCCATCCTTATATACTAGTTTGTTGTATAGACATAAAATATATTGTCCTATAAATATAGTATATTATATAGGCCAAAAGGGACATAAGACCCATTTGGCTGCATGCAATGTATTGTTCTGGTTACATGGCCACATACAGACAATAATGTGCCTTAAATGTACTTTCAGTAAGGCTGCTTTCACACTGGGGTGGTTTGCAGGCGTTATTGCGCTAAGAATAGCGCCTGCAAACCGACCCTGAAACAGCTGTTGCTGTTCCTTCAGTGTGAAAGCCCGAGGGCTTTCACACTGAAGCGGTGCGCTTGCAGGACGCTCAAAAATGTCCTGCAAGCCACATCTTTGGCTCGCTATAGGAGCGGTATATTTACCGCTCCTATAGCGCCCGGTCCCATTGAAAACAATGGGGGAGCGCGCCGAACCCGCACACAAAACGCCGCTGCAGCGGCGGTTTGCGGGAGGTATTGACCCTTTTTCGGGCCGCTCGCGGGGGTAAAACCACCCCGCTAGCGGCCGAAATGCGCCGCTAAAACACCGGTAAAGCGGCGCTAAATATAGCGCCGCTTTACCACCAGCGCCCCCACCGCTCCAGTGTGAAAGCAGCCTTAGTTATACCAACAAGGCCATGTTCAGCCAGCTGTTATGTGGGATATGTAACCTAATTGTATTTAAATCTTTGAAACTGTCAGTAAACTATACCAGCAGGGAATGGTTAAGATCTTCTCTATAAGCAGCCAACACATTCATTTTGGCTCAAACAGCCCATACCATTTTTTGTTGTCTCTTAATAAATGACCCTTCTCCAACACCAGTACTAATCTTTTGCTACTGAGCAGTTTAGAAAATGTCTGGCCATCACCTCACTTGCAGCGCCCTAAAATCAATGTGCTGGTCATGAGACAAATGTAACTAAGTGGTTAAATGTCTAAGTAGTAAGGTATTAACATTGAACAGGTAGTCCTGGCTTTAACCACTTGCATATTTACTACAGCAGGTCGGCTCTATTTTGCAAAACCACGTACTGTACCTGTACGTGATTTTGTGCAATAACCACTGGGGGGGGTTGGGTGGTACACTTGCCGCGAAACGCATGCTGATTGGACACAGGGTATACCAATCAGCGGGTCTGGTGGAACCGATGTCCGCCGGCCACCCGCGATCATTCCCCAGAGAGGTAGAATGGCGATCTCCCTATGTATACAAGGCAGATCTCCGTTGTGACTGGGAAGAAGATAGAGATCTTGTGTTTCTGCTAAGCAGGAACACCGATCTCTGTCTTCACCCAGTCAGAGCAACCCCCCATAGTTAGCAAGCATCCCCTAGGGACACACTTAACCCTTTAATCGCCCCTGGTGTTAACCCCTTCCCTGCCAGTGTCATTAGTACAGTAACAGTGCATATTATTTAGCACTGATCACTGTAATAATGTCACTGGTCCCCAAAAAAGTGTGTCTGATTTGTCCGCTGCAATTTTGCAATCCTGCTAAAAATCGCTGATCACCACTATTACTAGTAAAAAAGAAAATGAAAATGCAATTAAAATATCCCATAGTTTGTAGACGCTCTAACTTTTTGCGCAAACCAATCAAGATACGCTTATATTGATTTTTTTTTGCCAAAATCATGTAGCTGAATACATGTAAATTGATGAAGAAATTCGATTTTTTTCTATGTTTTCAATGGATATGTTATATAGCAAAAAGTTAAAAAAATATATATTTTTTTTCCTCAAAATTGTCGCTCTTTTTTTGTTTTTAGGGCTAAAAATAAAAACTGCAGATGTGATCAAATACCACCAAAAGAAAGCTCTATTTGTGGGGAAAAAAGGACATACTTTTTTTGGGGTAAAGCGTCGCACAACCGCGCAATTGTCAGTTTAAAGGCCCGTACACACGTTCGGACTTTTTGCCAACCAACATGCAAATTAGGTGGTTTGGACCAACATCCGACCGTGTGTACGCTCCATCGGACCAACTTTTTCAAGGTTGCATCGGACTTTTGTTGGCTGTGCGAACGGACCAACTTTCTGCCAACAAAAGTCCGAAGGACCAAAGTCCGAACGTGTGTACACAAAACCAACTGACTTTTGTCCAAAGTGCAAACACGCATGCTCGGGAGGAAGGACCAGCATGAAGAGGTCGGTCTTGTAAACCTAGCGTTCGTTAACTAGATAGCACATTCGTGATGTGTGAAATTCCGAATTTGCTAAATGCAGTGCACATTCTTTGTATTTTTAATGTTTTTAGATTGCATCGTATTTGTTGGTGATACCTACAAAGAACGAACATACATATTTTACATAGGATTTGTGTTCTAATGATTATCAATAACAAACGTTAAACATATTTTGAACATATTATTTATTGTTAATTCACAACATCAAAAAAATTAAGGAAATTAATATAGACATATTTTCTGTCCACCAAATTTGAAATAAAAAATTAAAAATCTAAACAGAAAATAGTACACCCAAAACCAACACACAAATATAGCCTATTAAATTATACTTGAAACCACAAAAAATATGCAAAATTAGTAGCCCCTAAACTCCCCAGACCACTGGCCTTGTTGGGCATCCTGCGGCTGATTTTGCCACTGACCACCATGCTGCTGAGGTGGCTGTGCTTGCTGAGGTGGGTTGGGTTGCTGAGGTGGGTTGGGTTGCTGAGGTGGGTTGGGTTGCTGAGGTGGGTAGGGTTGCTGAGGTGGGTAGGGTTGCTGAGGTGGGTAGGGTTGCTGTGGAGGAGGTAAAGTTGGGTGTTCCAAATCGCAGACGTGCGACTTTGAGGTGAGCTCTCCTTTCCTGGCCTTGCTGAAGAGCTGTATGATGATCCCTTCACAAAGCTCCCTTTGGTCTGGGTCGATTTCTCTCAGCTTATTGTCTGTAAAACAGCCAAACCCTTCAGCACTATCGGGTGCTGTTGTTATGACCGATGTAGCCCTAGCCAGGAAGTCAGCTGTGGCCTCATCCAGGTGTTGGCTCTTCCTGGCTCTTTTCTTGGGAGGGCGCAGGAGAGGGATTCTGCACACTGTGCTTGGTTGGCTGCTGGGCCCAGCCTCGTCTTGGCTCAGAAGTTCCTCCTTTGTGAAAAAACAACCTGATTTTAATTTGTGGTCATCAATCACAAACCTATCATCTCTTTACTTTTCTAATTTTGAATGTGTCCAATTATTAAAGACTATCAATTTGACTCCATCATTTCTCATTCGTGTTGCAAAACTTTATGGCCACTACTTGTCCATTGATATGTAACTTTTTTTGGAAACACAACTAATTATTAGGCATACTAGCATCTAATTAGCAACATATCTAAGATATATATATATATAGATAGATAGATAGAGAGAGAGAGAGAGATGGCAAGATTTTAAACAATGCTATACCTGGGTCAAGCTGAGCTCCTCCTCTTCTTCATCCTGTGTAAGCTCCTGCTCAGTATCGCTGACGTCAGCTGATGCTGATGGTAAAGTTGATAGTGATTTTCTTGGGACCGTTTGGTCTTTTAAAAAAGCAAGGCTGTTGAAATACCATAACTTTGGAACATACACCTCTTCTGTTCCTGCTCCAGAACGCATGGATTCCTCAATTCTCTTGAGTTCCCTTTTGTGGACACTTCTGAGGGCACCAATTTTGTTTTTGACCATAGTGTCGGTTGCTCGGGGGTATACGGTTTTCGCCAACTCCACAAGTTGTAGCCATGCTGCCATCCTTTTATTTTTGTCAGAGTAGTCTTTATTTTTTACTTGCCAGAGACAGGTGAGCTCCCTATACTTCTCAATAAATTGAGCAATAAATTCTGGTGAATTCAATTTTGATTTCATCGTTTGGATTGCTGCAAAACAGTAAAAAACAAACCATAATGGGTGGCGTATAGTTCAGAAGCTGCTCACAATATGGGCATTTATTTAAGCCAGGGGTGCCCAACCTTTTAAAGAGCGAGGACCATCGAAGCAACTTGGTAACTGGTCATGGGCCAAAATAATTGTAATGGACAGATGACAGGTTTGGATCTACCCCACATATGGCGAATGGATATGGACACAGCCCATGCTACTCTATGGGCCCTCCAATTCAATCTGTCAGGAGGGGACGTTTCCCCTTATTTTTTTGGCGTATCTGATTGAAGGTAAGCAGGGGTAAAGGGACATAGAGGGTGCATGGAGGGTCCGATTGGGTCCTAAGGCTGCTTTCACTATGATATGCCACGTGCACCTGTGACTTACCTGCAGATTATCTGTACTTTATAGTGCAGCAAAGCCACATGTAATTACTAGACTTGTTCCAAAAAATAAAAAAAAGTTTGTGTACACTGTTATCTTCAAAATAGCTAATTTCGGTAGGTTGTATTCGTTAATTAAAGTTACTACGTTTTTTAAAAAACTAGTTAGTAATAGTATACAATATTCGTTAGACAGAATCTCAAATCCTATCGAATTCATTTGTTATAAACGATAGAATTTATTTCGTATATTTGGAAATGCCTTCCTTTTAGTTAGACATTCTGATGCATTCGTTTGTCGGCAAGCTGCCAAATTCGTCCGAACTTCCATTCGTTCCGAAACGAATTGTACAAGCCTAGTATTAACCAAACTCTATACAGCTCAGTGCAGGTAACCTGCAGGTGTGTGTTTCAAGGTGGGTGTTTGCGCATGTTTACTATATTTAACAACAGTCCGAGTACTAAATTACATCTTCAAAGCAAAAGACAATCATTTGAAAGTACCAGCGGTAAAAGAGAAATTAATAAAATGTACCTTTCGTCCGTGTCTACCTTCGTACTGCGTCGGCTTGCGTCGTTTAGCGTCGGCTTGCGTTCGTCTCCCGCCAGAACGGTACATTGCACCACACGTTCGTGCTTTATACACGGCGTATGCGTGACCCTCTGCCCTCCAAGCGTCATGACGTCAAGCCTTGACCATACACATTCAGCAAACCATCGTTATTACTAATTAACATTAGTGTCCCATCGACGTTATTTTTTTGCTTTCTTCATGTCCCGAATATATTCATTCATAAATATTTAGCTTCTTTCATTTACATGCAAAGACTTCGTAAAAAGAGAAAAGACTCCGTAAAAAGAGAATTTCAGTGCGTCAACATTTATATCGTGTATGTAGTGAATTCCTTCGTATCTTCCGTTCGTAAATTTGCTATAGGCCGCGCGTTAAGCATGGATATACCATTACGCGTGCGCCAACCACCGCTTGCGTCGCCCGCCCCCGACGTTCCTTTTCTCGGCTATTCCCCGCCCCTTATCCCCTCGTTGCGTAGTCGGAGAAAATATGGCGGAAGAACAACGTGCGAGGAGGAGGTTTAAGGCCACAAACATGGCCTTTGAGGAAATGGTGGAGATGGTGCACATTCTCGTTAAGGACGACTATGATGGCAAGCATGGGCCATACCTGCACCCCAACATGGTGAAGGACAGAATCCTCACCAAAGTAGTGAGAAGGCTGGAGGAGAAGTTCGGGGTCCATCGGTCCAAAGACCAGCTTCGCAAACGATGGTCGGACATCAAAACCAGGGAGCCGGACCAGTTTATGAAAATTAAAAAGGCGCTGAAAAATAGTAAGTACCTGGCGTACATAAGTCTATTGCCGTTCGTATGTGTGTGTCATCGTTCGTACGGTGGCTGTTTTGTAAATGCGTGGCTGTTTTAGAAAATGCGATGTTTTGATATTTAATACGTGATTGTTGATGAATATGTGCACTGAGTATATTTTTGATTTAATTCCATGTTATTTTTTTCAGCTTTGCATTTTTTGTGTATATTTAGTAATGTTATTTCGGGATGTTCCGAATGTCAACTGTTGAGAGTTGAGAATGGACGTATTTGCGAAAAGAAACATTCGTAAATACGTCCATTCTCAACTCTCAACAGTTGATAATTCTGAACATCCAGAACCAACGATACTTGGAAACTGTCGTTATTTGTGAATGTTCCGAATTATCAAGTGTTGAGAGTTGAGAATGGACGTATTTACGAATGTTTCTTTTCGTAAATACGTCCATTCTCAACTCTCAACAGTTGACATTCGGAACATTCACAAATAACGACAGTTTCCAAGTATCGTTGGTTCTGGATGTTCCGAATTATCAAGTGTTGAGAGTTGAGAATGGACGTATTTACGAATGTTTCTTTTCGTAAATACGTCCATTCTCAACTCTCAACAGTTGACATTCGGAACATTCACAAATAACGACAGTTTCCAAGTATCGTTGGTTCTGGATGTTCCGAATTATCAAGTGTTGAGAGTTGAGAATGGACGTATTTACGAATGTTTCTTTTCGTAAATACGTCCATTCTCAACTCTCAACAGTTGACATTCGGAACATTCACAAATAACGACAGTTTCCAAGTATCGTTGGTTCTGGATGTTCCGAATTATCAAGTGTTGAGAGTTGAGAATGGACGTATTTACGAATGTTTCTTTTCGTAAATACGTCCATTCTCAACTCTCAACATTTCATAATTCAGAACCAACGATACTTGTAAACTGTCGTTATTTCTGGATGTTCCGAATGTCAAATGTTGAGAGTTCAGAATGGGAATGTTTCTTTTCGTAAATACGACCATTCTTCAGAATGGTCAAAATATAGTAAATTGGAATGTAAGGAGAGGGCATTCAACAGCTTTTTACACAGCTGGATTCAGGAGCACTAGTGTGCGACATCAGAGAATTTTGGTCAAGAAAGGTTAATTCTTTATGTTTTATTAAAAGGGAAATTTCATCATGTCTTGAACTTAGATCTCTTGATATAAACAGACAATTGTACACCACCGCAAAGCAATGTTTACCGTCTGTGTGCTAAAAGTATACCTTTTGTTTGATTCTCATAGGGAAGCAAAGACTCAGGCACCCAAATCGCAGGGACGCCCCAGCTCAGCCAGACCCCCACCCTCACCGGGGCCACCACCCTCACCGGGCCAAACATCGGCGCCAGGACCCCCATCCTCGCCAGGACCCCCACCCTCGCCAGGACCCCCCACCCTCGCCAGGACCCCCACCCTCGCCAGGACACCCATCCTCGCCAGGACACCCATCCTCGCCAGGACCCCCAGCCTCGCCAGGACCCCCACCCTCGCCAGGACCCCCATCCTCGCCAGGACACCCATCCTCGCCAGGACCCCCAGCCTCGCCAGGACACCCACCCTCACCGGCCTGTTTGGGGAATTAGTCCCAGCGATGTGGAGGATGTTGTTGAAGAGGAGGTGGAGGAAGTAGTGACAGAGATGTCACCAGGTGAGTGTCTGACACCACTGTTTCACCACTGTTGCACATAATCTATGTCTGGCCACACCTTTATTAATACATTTTTTTTCTTACTTTTTTTAGATGATGTGCTGGTTTTGGAGCACCCGTTCACACAGGACAGTGCGCAGAGGCTCATCGGGCAAATAATGGGGTGGAACGGGGAAATAGATGCCATGCGCAATCGACTGAACATCATGCAGCAGCAAATGAAAGATATGATTGATATTTTGGCCAGAATAAATTAAATTAAAAAAATTAAAGTTTACAATCATATCTAGTTCCTCATTTGCTGCTGCATGATGTTGACTCGATTGCGCATCATCATCCTTGCTAAGTTTATTTGTTTTTATTGTTTTTATATTTTTAAAAAAATTGATTATAAAAAAAAGAAAAAATATTTTTGATGTTCCCAAAAAAATAATCAAAAAATAACAAAAAAATATATTTTTCATGTTAAAAAAAAATAATCAAAAAATAACAAAAAAATATATTTTTCATGTTAAAAAAAAATAATCAAAAAATAACAAAAAAAATATATTTTTCATGTTAAAAAAAAATAATCAAAAAATAACAAAAAAAATATATTTTTCATGTTAAAAAAAAAAAAATAATCAAAAAAAAAAAAAAAAAAAAAATATATTTTTCATGTTAAAAAAAAAATAATCCAAAAAAAAAAAAAAAAAATATTTTTCATGTTAAAAAAAAATAATCAAAAAAAAAAAAAAAAAAAATATTTTTCATGTTGAAAAAAAATAATCAAAAAATAATCCAAAAAAAAAAAAAAAAAAAAAAAGGCACATGTGAATGTGCACAGAATAAAAAAAGTTGAAACAAAACCAATGTGTGCCTTCTTATTTCAATGCTCAATATCAGTATATTTGTTACGTGGTTGTAGTTGCATTGACCATGTACTCAAAAATGTGTGTAGGTGAAATACAGCACAATCTACAAGTTAGCTGGAATTGAGATGGATACCTCATGTTGCACATCAGGTTGGTTCAAACTAGTGGCAAAAAGGACAAAGATCATGGCTAGTTGCAAACATATAAGAAACAGACAACAGTCATTCAAATTAAAGAATATTTTATTTTTTTCTTACAATTGGAACTAATTCTCCAAAACATTTTGCTGCCAAGGCACTGCCCCTCGACCAATAAAATAGTCGGCGTATTGTTGGCGGACAACACGCCCATTCTGTACGCCAAAACCAGCATGTGCACTTTCAAGTGCTGGCATCAAGGACTCTTCAACTGGTTCACCCGTTGCCCCTAAGCCAATGTAGGTGGAAGCATTCCGCCGTAGAAAGTTGTGCAGGATGCAGCAGCATAATACCACATGATTTAGTTTATATTCAGCCAAATTTATGGCTGTTAAAAAGATCCGGAATCGGCTGGACATGATGCCAAAGGCATTTTCGACTACCCTTCGGGCACGAGAGAGCCTGTAATTAAAAATCCGTTGCTCTGGGGTCAGATTCCGCATTGGGAAGGGCTTTAAAATATGTGGCCCCAAAAAAAAAAGCATCATCTGCGACAAAAACAAAATTGAGGCCCTCCACATTGTCCTCAGCACGTGGCAAATTTAAAGTTCCTCTCTGCAGCCGGTCATAAAATTCAGTGTTTCATCATAACTCCTCCATCTGAGTGACGACCATTAATGCCAACGTCGACATATAAAAACTCATATTTGGCTGACACCACAGCAAGGAGGACAATGCTCGAAAAACCTTTATAATTAAAAAAATAGGATCCAGAATTTGGTGGTGGCACTATCCTCACATGTTTGCCATCTATGGCACCTCCACAGTTGGGGAAATCCCATAAATGGGCAAACTGCGCAGCAACATCCTGCCATTCCTGGCTGTTTTTCGGAAACTGTGGAGTCAAACAAATAAAGCAAAAATTAATACCGGAGTACATTAAATTGCAAACATATTTGACACAAACATTGTGGCCAAAAAAATAATATTCTAACATGTAAAAGTGCATTTCAAGAACAAAATAAAAAGGTACAATTATATGGTCCCTCACCCCCTCTGGTGGCACATTAAAAAAAGCTTATGAAGGGGGAGTTGAATGAGTATCTGTTTTGGACAAGTAAACCTCAACACTTCCAGGAGAACTAAAGGCATTAAAATTTAAGTTTAATTTGGGTAAGCCATCCATCTTGACAAGATTATCAGGCCAGTGGACAGCAGTGGCGGTGCGTGCATAGAGGGCGCAGGAGCGCCGCCCCCCCTCTCCTGCACCGCTCTATCACCAATAGATAGATTAATGCATTGCATGAATCTAGCTATTGTCACCGCTGCCGCCCCCCTATTCAGGTGTCCGGCCCCTTGTCGGGCGCCGGGCATGTGAATTACAGCGGGGGGGGGGGGTGTTTCTGGAAGCGCCCTTTTAGAGCTGTAAAGCTCAAATAGGGGACCTTATTAGAGCGGTGTGCTCTAATAGGCTTCCAGAAGTGTAAACAGCGGGCGCAATGCTTGGCGTTCGCTGCTTACACAGTATTGTGTTAGCGAAGCGAATACATCGCTTCCCTAACACAGACCCGCCTCTCAGCCAATCAGGTTGCCGGTCTGTGTTACCGGTCCCCTGATTGGCTGAAGTCACAAGCACTGTGAAGACAGGAGCACGGGAGAAGATGAGGAGACACCGCTCGCCACCTGACAAGGTAAGTGCCATTGGCAGCATTTAATGGGCACAGTGACAGCGTTAGATGGGCATAGTGGCAGTGTTAGATGGGCACAGTGGCAGCGTTTGATGGCACAGTGAGGCTGTTTGTTTTGCGCCCCCCCAAAAAATTGGAGCACCAGCTGCCACTGGTGGACAGGTAAGAAGTGGAATAAAACAAAAATATGAATGCACATTGACAAAATCTATACACATTTTGACATACATCGTACTAAATAATAAAAAGGATAATTAATTATGAGTATTTGTTAAGATGAACTTAAAAAGCAAGGAAGTTGGCACAGCACAGGGATGTTGGGAGCTATTCAGAATGAGAAAAAAAAACATGATGAAAGTCTAATTTGTCGATTTTAAAGCTAATCAGGCAGGCCATTACACTACATTTAGGCCACAATCTTAAGTCAAAAAATAAGGTACACAGTATATGTGTTTTGCCAAATCTGCAGATGGAGGAGTTGTGTTGGTTGACTCTGCATTTTCTAATATTTTATTACATTTTCTTTCAATTTTTTGGCAGGTTGGGGGGGTGTGGGGGGGCGGGGGGGCGAGTGTTTCAAACTAAATAAGAGACTCTTTTTAAGGGCAGGAAGAATATTGGGACACATTTTAGGCGGTGTTTAGGGTAACGAAGGAAGCATAATAAATACAGTGTTAAGTACTAGACTACGTGTGGATGGGCCCAGTGTAGCATGCTGTGGAGGTTAGGGGAGGAAAATATGCATGTAGGCCACGAAAACGGTTAAGGCATGCATGAGGACAAAGAGGACATTCAATCACACCATATTCCTAAAATGTGGAGGATGGAATGGCCAAAAACTATAAAATGCATTACTAAACATGACAGTGATATTAAATCAAAAATACTTACACGAATATAGTCCTTCTGCAATACTTGAATGATAGCACAACATGTGTCAGGGATAATGACTCCCAGAGCCTGGGGAGAGATACCTGTTGTGAATTTTATATCCTGGAGACTCCTCCCTGTTGCCAAATACCGCAAAGTGGCTATGAGCCTTTGCTCTGCTGGTATTGCAGCCCGCATGCATGTGTCCTGCTTGGAAATATAGGGGGACAGCAAGGACAATAACTGCTGAAAGCAGGAGTCCGTCATTCTCAGATAATTCCGGAAATCATCCGGATTGTTCTCCTGTAGCTCACGCAGTAATGGCATATGGCTGAATTGGTCACGATTAAGTAGCCAAGTTTTGGTCCAAACACTCCTTAACCCAGTATTGCGCCTATTTCTCGACTGGGCTCGAGTCACAGCAATGACTCCAAGCCCATAAACAGCACGCTCTCTCCTAGGATCGCGCAACATGGCTGGCCAAAACGGTCGGAAAGTAACACGGACCGAAAATCGCGAATCACCACTGACCAAACGTCTGCTAGCTCGAAGTTAGCAGACGGAGCCCGAAGGGTGACGCGAGAGAATTGAACGTCCTCTTTTGAAGCGTCGTCAGTACGTTGAAACGTCATTACGTTCGTGTTGGTTGTCTCAAAAGTCCGACCGTGTGTATGCAGTACCAACTTGAGGGCCAACGCCCTTTGGACAAAAGTCCAAGGGAAAGTTGGTCCACGGTCCGACCGTGTGTATGGGGCTAAAGTAACACAGCGCCGTATCTCAAAATATTACCTGGTCATTAAGGGATAAATACTTCGGGGCTGAAGTGGTTAAAGCATCCTCATATTCCAAAAAACAAAACAAAAACCTTTGGCTTAGTCCTGTATTTATTGCTTTTTCAAAATCCAGTTAGTATACTCTGCTGATTGACTGTATTGCTTCATTGTCTTTCAGTCTGAAACTTTGACCAGTTTTTATTGTCACATTTGCAAAAGGCACACAGTGGGGCTGATTTACTGAAGGAATAGAGACTGACAAATTAGCAAAGTGAGTGTTCAATTTAAAGAACTAATAAAGTCCTGCTGTGTTCATTTAATAATTTAATTATGTGCAAAAAATGACTGTCATTTTTCTATTTTCCTTGTTTATGATATTCAAATTGGGCATTCAAAGTATTATTTCATTAATGTTAGATTTGCTCTTGGTAGTGCTGATAGTGTTTGCATGTATCTTTCCTGTATTTAAATGTAAACTTATTTGGCAACACAGATGAGATAGTAGCATAGATGCAGTGCTTTGCAGAAAAGTAAAAGTAAAACAAATTATAATAAACATGTAAAATCTATCTGCAGGATCTATTGCAGAATCCAATAATGTGGCTAAGGTATTACTGGGCATCACTATTGTCTGGAGTAATAATATTTTAGATTAAATCCTTATAATTATAAATATTTTGGGGCACATTTATAAAACAGATAATGCAACAAATATTTAATTTCAGTGCAGGTGAATTAACCACATCAAAATTGTAGACCATAATTTCTGCATTACTTTCTTGTTTATTCTAGTATAAGTATTTATTGCACTCATTAAAATGTACTAAAATTAAAAGATAAAAATACAAAAAACAGATGAACATTGTTATATTATATGCTTGGTAATGCAGGCTTTTCATGTATTTAGGCACTTTGCATTAACTTGAAATGGGCTGCCAATGCCCTGAATTACACGTTTTAAAGGAGATGCAGCATTCTTTACAATGCAGAACACCACAATGCACAGATCATGCAAGTGTGTTGTGCTATGCATTTCTTGAATCAATGTGCATTGCTGTAACATATGATAAAACCTAGACATGTGCAATTCATTTTGTTCCGAATTCGTTTTTTTTTTTTATGAATTTCGTCAAATTCAGAAATTTTGGAATTAACCAAACCCCGTTTAACAAATTTTTCCAAATATTCGTAAATTCGAAAATTCATAAAGTCCAAAATCAGAAAATCCGAAAATTCGAAAATCTGAAATAATAACTAACTAATAATAACTTAACTATTACTAACTATTACATTATAGGTATTGGAATTTCCTTTCAAATTTGTCTGTTAGTGAATGTAACAAATACAAATTTATTTGAAGTTAGGAATTATCTGAAATAACGAATCTAAACGAATGGAACGTAACTAATTAATAATAATAAATAACAATAATAATAATAATAATAATAACTTTTTATTATTATTATTATTTACTATTAATTTGTTTTGTTCCATTTGTTTAGATGCGGCATTCGTTATTTTGGATAATTCGTAACTTTGGATAAATTTGTATTTGTTACATTCGCTAACAGCTAAATTTGAAAGGAATTTCAAATACCTATAATTTAATAGTTAGTTATTATTAGAGTTAGTTAGTTAGTTATTATTTATAATCATCGTATTTTCATTCCTTCGAATTTACGAATTGCAATCATAACGAATGACCTAAAAAAATGAAAAAAACGAATGAAACTAAAACAAACACAATTTTTTTTTCAGCAGTGCACATGTCTAGTAAAACCTGTATTTTACAGTGAATTACCACAACACAATAAAGTGAATGGGATCTAAATGACTGGAAATACTGAGGCTGATTTATTAATAATCTTAACTCAATACATTGTATGGATATTCACTTCATTTAAATTGTTAGGAATTAGCTTTTTCAAATTATTGGAAATGTGAATATTCACACAACTGATTAAACATTCTCACTCCTT